>CAWVQA010000664.1:77500-190000 GCA_963932145.1 Acanthosepion lycidas | reverse complement strand
CTATCCTCATATAGTTACGGCTTAGTCATTTTTTTTTGCTTTTCTTTGCTATCTTTTTTATGAGTTCTTACCGTTTTTCTTTTGAGAAAACAGCATCATTTGTATATTTTAGGTTATGATTACGGTCACTGATAGTAAATTCTGGTAATTCTTCTATTCCTGCTAGGATTCGCATGCTGTATCTGTTGAATAAATCCAATAAGAAAATGCATCTTTGTTTTAACCCATTTCTATTTTCCTGTCTCATATATATTGAGTTTTCCTAACAGTTCAAATAGGTTTTGTGTTGTAATTTATCAAATGCATTTGTGCAATCCACAATATATAAATGTAGTTCTTTTTGCATTTTTATTGCTCACTCTGAGAGCATTTTGATTATCAATATGGCATTTCTTGTTTCTGTCTTGCCACACTGTTCTTGCCCTATTTCAGGACTTAGGTCCTTCACAACTATTTATCTCGTCTCATTTTGCTAGAAGCTCTCGTTATTAGAATCTTAGTAAGTTTCAGTTAGTTATATGACATGCATCATACACGCTTAGGCGATCAAGTATCTTTCGATACATGACTGACGGCACAGATTTTTTCCTGCGGAATTTTTACCATTTCTTTCTGAAGTAGACCAGTTGCAATCTAAGACTATAGAACCCAATCTGTTCAGCTATTTACCCATAGCTGGTGGGTGAAGAATAGGATTCATACCTTTTTCAAAGTATCAGCACGTAACTGAATGTAATTGATTCAACTTGAATTCGAACTCGGCTCTCTGATTCCTCAATCTGAGCCACCATCCACTACTCCACTGTGTCTCCTAATAAGTTTAGTTAACTCATTAAGCTTATTGTTCAATAGAGTTTGTATTCACTTGCATTTATCTTTGACATCACTATAAAGATAGACTTATTGAGGTATTTTGGTATTCCACTGATGTCATATAATTCATTTATTATTTTGATCTCCCAAAATATCAAAAACTGACAGCATCTCCCTTACAATTCCATCTAGTCCTGCTGCTTTGTTCCTGTTCATCTTGAACAGTGACAATCTTACTTCAGATTTTTATATTTTTAATATTCCATGCTTTTATGTATTGTGGCTTTCACTCCTGTCACCATGGCTAAGTTCTCCAGTTTGTTCATTCCATCTTTAAAGTATCTCTTTTTTTAATTCTGAGCATTCTTCTTTTAGATCTTAGTCATCCTGCCAAGGCACACATTCTATTGTTCTGTTATTTTTTATTCTTTTACATGTCTGCTATGACAATGTTTCATGCATACGTCTCATTGAATCACTCCTCTTTTGCTCGATTACATTTCTTTTTAATATTTAAGTTTAATATCATATATATATATATATATATTGTTCAGTTACACCCTCCTGTCAATAGATGAAACATTTTTTGTATTAATGAAGTCAGTGATACACCTCTGCTTTGTATGCTCTTTCTTATCAGATGCCATTTTGACAGACTGCTGTCCAGCAAAAATTATAGGTTATTAGTGATAACATTTAGCCTTGTTCTATCAGCTCTCAGGACTATAAATACTCTGCAATATTATTCTCATTTTATCCGCCATTTGTTTGTACATATATATTCGTTCTTGTCATTACTTTTTATTTCTTTACGCTGACTTATATCCCGAGTCTGCCACATTTGATGTGGGCATTTCAGCAGACACATAGTGTGTTATTCACAATTTCAAACACTGATGTTACTAACACCCGCAACAAGTTGGGAAGCATACAAACCAGTTTGCAATAATATATATATAAATATATATATATATATATATATATATATATGAATGATGTTACACATTATGAAATGGACAAAGTCCAACAGTTATTTTAAGACATTTTTATGTTTATACGTTCTTTCTTATAGATACAAATATTTAAGTAAATGGTCTGTTTATAATAAACAGTATTAACGACATTTACTGGCCTGAATGTCTGAGAAATTTTCATAGAAAATATACGTCCTCTGATAGGAATCGAACCTGTATCCTGACATGCTTTACCGATTTAGCCATAGAGGAGTGTTTTGGTTAGCAAGGTGGATTTTACTGTTTTTAAACTACAATTCTCCATCATATACTCTCATACATTCACATCTGCTCAATGCGTATCCAAATGTAAACAAATTTCTCAGACATTCAGACCGGTAAATGTTGTTAATACTGTTTATTATAAACAGAGCATTTACTTAAATATTTGTATTTATATAAAAGAACATATAAACATAAAAATGTCTTAATATATATATATATATATATATATATATATTATGAAAAATGGGCTTTTATTAGTGGTTAGAATGTTTGCTTTACAATCATGAGAGCCAGGTTCAAATCTCATCTTGGTAAATTTGACAGGTAACTTCTAGATGTTGTCAGTCTTGTGAGGCTATGCCTGGATATAGTGAATTTGGAAAGTGACTGAAAACCACACACTGGATAAACCCAAGCCTTTTGAGTGAAATCGGGTAGATGGAAAATCTGTTGATAACTGTGCTATCATAAAGTCAAAAGTCACCTTAACCAAAAGTTTGAGCATACTGGTATTGTTCAAACTGATTATTATGACAGGTTATGTGCTCTCTCCCAGAAAGTCTAACTAATGTCTGCTCAGCATTGTTCCTATATAAACCACAGGTGGGTTCTGTGGTCGTTGAAGAAACACAAATGTGGCTGAGCAGGTATTTGTGACATGGATTGGCTAGCTGCTTTAGAAGATGGGTATGTTTGGGAAACAAGAGTAGCTACACATTATATATATATATATATATATATATATATATATATATATATATATATATATATATATATATGGTGGACTCTCCTATCACATTCAACATATGAAGGTCAAGTAGCTCAGTTCCTAGGAACCAACAGCCCAAGCACCAGCACATATGATTTGATTATAGTGGCGAAGGCTTTGTGCAGAACCAACCACACTTTTTGAAGGGCTGAATACAGAGACCTGGTGCACTATATGCCACATGGTCTGCAAACGACCCTGTGCGGGGTTTGAATTCAGAGTTGTCCATCTCCTAGACCAGTTGCCATACAAGGCTATAGAACCCAGTATGTACTGCTTTTTACACAGTGCTGGAGGGAGAAGAGAATTAATACCTTTCCCAAGTAAATTTATTCAATAAAATCCCCATTGGCTTCAGCCATGGCTTACAAGCATTTTTGAAATCTCTTGCAACTCTTCAGTTCATCTTTGGTGTTACAAGGAGTTTTGTTGGTCTCTCACACATAATAATCAAGGGTTGTTGCAGTCTGTGGAGTTAGGTGGCCAGATGTAAGAGGTGATGTGTTTAAAGAAATTGTCAAACAGCTGTGGTTGCGTTCTTCTGCTACTGTGGTATAGTGCAGAGTCCTGTTGCCAGACATCAGTTCTTCCATCAGTCACCCTCTTGACCCAGAGCAGTACTACCTTCTCAAGGCACTTGATGTAGGCCTCCATATTGAGGCCCCATGGGAAGATGAAAAGAGGCATCACATCAAAAACACTAGTTCTTTTTAATTACCTTTGTAATCACCATTAGACTCATCCAAACCTTTCCAAATCCTCTGCACAATCCTCAGATTGACACCCAAACACTCTGAAATATTTGTATTGGAGCTTCCACTACAAGTGCTAAGTAGTACAGCATGCCATTTCCAAACTTTTGGCACAATGAGTTATGTCATGGTTCTCTTTTTCTCACAGATGCTGCCCAATTGACTGTAATTTACTGTGCAATCGACAAAATTAAAACAAACAATGTGCATGTGCAAAATTAAAAAGATAAAATGGCAACAATTTATCCATTGTGCCTTGTACAGATTTGATCATAGACCAACTAACGTTATTTCTTTAAATTTTTTATATTTCATTTTTCATCATCCAGATTTTTTTCTAGTTTCCATGGAGAATATGAAATTAAATTGTCTAATGTCTTCTGAGTGCTTTCATCAGCCATTATCAAAGTGTATTTTTCTTAAACCCTTTTATACTGGCTTATGTGGTCTTAGTCTGTTAATTAATTAGTAAATGTTTGAAGGACTTATCTCATTGACCAATTCATAAGTTTTGCATACCTTGACCTCATAAGTCATAAACAATTGTCTGTTATTTTTTATGACTAATTTTATCATGGTGACTTCTCATGTCTGAATAGGTAGGGCACATCTCAATGGAAAAAGTGAATAATGGTTTGATTCCTGTCGGGAAGCACATTTTTCTTTCTTTAGGACTTATCAATCAAAACTGGTTGACATTAATATCACTTTTAAAAAATAACAGATATCAACACAAAACAAGATAACTTTTCCTGTTCTTGTCCAAGGGAGACAACTTATTGCCTCCGCTCTACATATTTAAATTAGACTGCCACTACACAGTTCATGAATATCAGTTTGAGCTTCTACCATAAAATGATCATTTGTCGACCATTCTTAGACAACAATGCTAGGGAGTGTGTTCCTCAGTTCTCCATTAAACTAGCCTTATGTCAAAATCGGTTTCATACATTGAAAATGACAAAGATGAGTTCATCATTGCCACTATTTTGCCTTTCCCATGTTGTTTAATATATCATGAAAAATCAAGAATGAAAATATTGCTCAAGGTCTAAATTGCAACTCAATCAATGAAGCGTGAGAAGGCAATTAATAGAAATTTTCAATCCTAGGTAATTTAAATTGTCGAATATCTTCTGAGTGCTTTCATATGTCAAAGAATTTTATTCCTAAAACACATTTATACTAGCTTAGTCTGGTTTGTTTGTTAATTAATTAGTAAATCTTTGAAGGATTACCTCATTGATCAACTCATAAATTTTGCATAACAATGCACAACAAGGTCAGAGGGTTCAATAAATCTTTTTATTATTATCTGATCCAGTGACCTGATGAGATTTCTTAACTACAACCAATAAAGTGGGGTTTATTCCTCAGTTTTTTGTCAAAAGTTGAAGTTCTTTTTAACAAATATTTCAAAGATGAGGTCATCAAATATCATAAAGTGATCAGTCACTTTCCAGTCTGATATCACAATGCTAGTGAGTTTATACCTCACTTCTCCATTCATTAATTTTATTCAATGAATATGTCAAAGATGACGTCATCAAATATCAGTGTGACCAGTGCCATGAAGTGATCAGTCACCTTTCAGCCTGACATCACAATGCTAGTGAGTTCATTCCTCACTTATCCATTAATCAATTGGATTCAATGAATATATCAAAGATGAGGTCATCAAATATCAGTTTGATCCCCTGCCATAAAGTGATCAGTCACCTTCCAGTCTGACATCACAATGCTAGTGAGTTTATTCCTCAGTTTTAAATTAATTAATTTTATTCAATGAATATGTCAAAGATGAGGTCATCAAATATCAGTTTGACCACTGCCATGAAGTGATCAGTTACCTTCCAGCCTGACATCACAATGCTAGTGAGTTTATTCCTCGGTTCTCCATTAATTATTTTTATTTCATGAATATGTCAAAGATGAAGTCATCACATATCAGTTTGATCCCCTGCCATAAAGAGATCAGTCACCTTCCAGACTCACATCACAATGCTAGTGAGTTTATTCCTCGCTTCTCCATTAATTAATTTTATTCAATGAATATGTCAAAGATGATGTCATCAAATATCAGTTTGATCTGCTGCCATAAAATGATCAGTCACCTTCCAGCCTGACATCACAATGCTAGTGAGTTTATTCCTCAATTCTCCATTAATTAATTTCATTCAATGATTATGTCAAAGATGAGGTCATAATTTTCACTCTTGTTTCTCCCACATGTTGTCTATAAAACCTCATTTAAGATCAAGAATGAAAATCTTGCTCAAAGTCTAAATTGCAACTCAATCAATGAAGCCTAATCAAGCAATTAATAGAAACTTTCAATCCTAAATAGACTTTTTATGATCCATTGAATTTACAATCCAGGCTGACATCAGCAGTTTTATAATGTTGGAATATAATTTGGTCAAATCATTCAATTATGAAAAAGTGTTTCTTTTTACTGTTTGGATTTTCATATTAACTAATTAAGTGAAAATATTATTTGATAAAATACTAAAAATATAGTACATTGGATAATAATAAACAACAGATATTATTCAAGATATGCTCCAAAAGGAATCGTATTTATTACCATTGAAACTACCGATATCGGGAGAACAATTACACCTCTGGATAGAGCAAGTTTTCAGCTACAAAGCAGTATTTTTTCACTGTCCCTAACATTGGATATACTTTTTTACCAGAGGTGAAAAAGAGTATGTGCGGAGCTCCTTGCAAATGTGTTTTGATACACTCACTTATGCAACCACTTTATATATTATCAATTGCATAACCGTGCTCACATTAACTGTTTGATCTCTCTAAATGTTCATCAATCATAAATTAATGTCAATAGATGAAACACTTTTTCATATTAATGAATTCAGTGATACACCTCTGCTTTGTATGCTCTTTCTTATCAGATGCCATTTTGACAGACTGCTGTCCAGCAAAAATTATAGGTTATTAGTGATAACATTTAGCCTTGTCCTATCAGCACATAAATATTCTCTTTGAAGAAAGTAGCATTAAATGACTAGAGCCTCACCAATAAATAATGTTTGAATGATGTAGCCAGAAAATTATCTGTAGGAGACAAGACTGGGTGGGGGATAAGGCTAAACATTCCAGCCATATTGCTGAAGTCACTCTTATCAGATTGGTAGGGTGTTGGGGGGCTTTGTTGTGAGATATACTGAGATTGGTACATTTTGATATTGAAACTTCTTTGTTGGGGAATAGCTTGTTTGGTGACTCATGATACCTCTGTTATATATCTTTTGACAAACATCCCCCAACCAGTCTGTTTTGCTAAATAGCTTCCCACAATATGTCTGGTGTTTCATGTTATGTTCACTGTCTGACCATGCAGAATTAAGTCCATTTGCAACATTTGCATCCTAGAACCCATTTGACATCAAATTCTTTGTTGAATCTTGAAGTTGAGTGGTGAGGTTCATTAATGATGAATGTTTTCAGATTATGGAATCAATCTTTGTCTCTCGGCTAATATCATTCACCCAGTTTTTATCACTCCTGATCATGTGCTCCAGAAAATCTGCATCAGCTTTCCTCTACTGTTTTAAAAGATGAAAAAAAAATGTCCATGTACTGGAACATAGGCTCTTCAATTGTTTTTTTTCATATTTAATGAGATGAAATTTTGATATGCCAACTTTTTGTGGACAATTTCATGGATGAGTTGGATGATCCCATGGTTAATGTGCATTTGATTAATGTGTTTTTGGTTAGTGCACAAAAATTTTTATATACCAAAATTCAATTCATGCATATATAATGCTTGATTAGTGCAGTAAAATATTCTTTAGTTTAATCATAGTAATTGAAAATTGATTTGTTTATAATAACCAATGTACACATTAGCCACACTGAGGGATTCCTGTATATCAAAACCATATCATTTTGTCAGGGTGGCTATGTGTGGGGTGCCATTGTCATACTGCAAGTTGACATTTTTTGACAAAACTGCCCATGGTCTTTTTGGCTGAATAGCTTCCCACAGTCTGTTTGGTGTTTCATGCTATGTTTACTGACCATGCAGAATTAAGTTCATTTGCAACATACATTTTGCATCCTAGAACCCATCTGACATCAAATTCTTAGTTGAATCTTGAATTTGGATCTTGAGGTTCATTGATGATTAATTCTTTCAAATTACAGAATCAATCTTTGTCTCTGGACTAATATGTCTCACTAAGGTTTTACCAGTCATTAAATACTGAACCAAACTGTATTCTCTTAAATTTATATAGTCAGGGAACCAGAGAAAAAAGCTCTACAGAACAGTTACCATGAAAATATTTGTAGAAAAGACAGAGGGAAGCCTTATGACATTGGTGAGAAAGTGACTGGAGTCAGAAACCAAGTCAGGATTGATTACATTACAGATCCTTCTTTGGAATTTTGTCGAGAACCTCGGGATTAACAGCTGGGGCACCAGATCAGATGTGGCAACAGTACTCAATGCATGGACAGATGGTAGAGTTATAGATATGTAAGATGGACTCCTATGCAAAACAACTTTTAGCAAGACACAGTGAGCCAACTTTCTTTGCAGCAGATGCAGCTATTGATTCAATGTAGTTGTTCCACTTCAAATCATTTGAAAGTGTAAGGCCAAGAAGGTGCAGTGAGACACTCTTCTAGAGTCTAGTATCAACCATGCTAATGGCAGGCAGGGAATTATCTTTGTGGTGGCTAAATGAGAACAGTTTTGTTTTGGAGGCATTAAAATTTACAAGCCATTTCTTACCTCAGTTAACCACTGACTGAAGGTCCTTTTTGAGAGCAGCAGCCAGGTTGACTTCCTCAGGCTTCCCTGGTTTACAACTGAGACAGCGGTAAGTGATAGTATCATCTGTAAAGATGCCTACTTGGGAGATGAAAACATCAGAAAGATCATTGATGAAGATCAGAAACAGTGTAGGACCCAGGATAGAGCCTTGTGGGACCCCTGCATTCATAAGAAAGGATCTGAAAGTGTGCTTATTCAGAACAACATTCAGTTCATGAGTACCCAATGCATGAACGGATGGTAGATTTGTAGATATCTAAAATAGACTATGATGAGAAAAACCTTCTGGCATAACACAATGAACCAACTTTCCTTGCAGTAGATGCAGCTATTGATTCAATGTAGCTGTTCCACTTCAAGTCATTCAAAAGCATGAGGCCAACGAGGTGCAATGAGACAATCTCCTGGAGTCTAGCATGAACCATGCTAATGGCAGGCAGGGAATTATTTTTGTGGTGGCTAAATGAGAGCAGTTTTATTTTGGAGGCATTAAAATTTACAAGCCATCTCCTACCCCAGTTAACCACTGACTGAAGGTTCTTTTCAAAAACAGTGGCCAGGATGGCAGCACTGCCAAATTTGATAAAGGGGTAAATGGTAGTGTCATCTGCATAGATGCCTACTTCAGAGCTGATAAAGGAAGATCACTGATGAAGATCAAAAATAGTGTAGGACCCAGGACAGAGTCTTGGTGGACATCCACATTCATACGAAAGGACCTTGAAGTGTGCCTGTTCAGAACGATCTTCATTTCATGATTTGAAAGTAATGACTGGATTAAATCAAATAGTTATTCTGTAACACTGTAGCCCTGAAGCTCAAACAGAAAACCAGCTTGCCAAACTCTAGAGCCACAGCTCGAACTTCGCCATTCTTATCAAGTGCATGATATATACATTCAGTTATAGTCGTAAGAACATCAGTGGCAAACCTGGCAAAGTGGAATCCATATTGTTTATCAGAGAGTAGGTCTTGAGAGCTAAGATTCTTAACCACTTCTGCATTGATTAAAGCCTTGAAGACTTTGCCAAAACGTGGTAAGAGACTGGAAGGGTGGTAGTTAGAGAAGTCAAAAGGTTCTCCAGAGTTCTTAAAAACCAAAGTTAAAATTTGTACCACTAAAATATTGTGGGAAATTTAAAGAGAATATAATGTGGCAGAATTTATAATCACCCCTTACATCTGGCCACCTAACTCACCAGACAGCAACACTCTTGATTATTATGTGTGGGATAAAGTTGTGCAAGAGACCAACAAAACTCCTTTTAATGCCAAAGATGAACTGAAGGTAAGGATTATGGAAGCATTCACCAACTTAAACAAGGAGATTGTCCAGAAGAATTTCAGGAAATTTTGAAGTTGTCTAGTAACCAATTTTATTAAATAAATTTACTCTTTATTATCTCATGACATTTTTGTGTAATTTTAGTAAATGTATCTGTTTAAATGAGATGTTAGTGTTATTTTCATTTTTGTATAATTCAGATGACAATTTATCCATCGGACCCTTTATATATGTTTGTATGTGTGTGTGAGTGTATATATATATATATATATATGTGTATGAATATGTGTGTGTGTGTGTGTGCAACCGTTGAAGAATGGACAAGCATGTCTGCCTATGAAACTCTGGAGCTGTAATCATAAATACATATATATATATATATATATATATATGTATACACACACACATATATATATGTATATATATATATATATATATAGACAAGGGGATGATGAAATGTTTTTGGCTCAAACAAAAAGCTCTTCTTTCCTACCAAAATATGTTATTTGATCTTTCAGACAGATTTTAAGAAGTGGTCTGAGGATTTTTCATTATCTTGTGTATGTGCATATAAAATACATGTAAAATCTCCAGACTATATAGGTGACATGCATGACCTCTCTTGTGAGGTTTATGTCAATATATATATATATATATATATATATATGCTGTGTGTGAGCGGGCCTATGATGTGTTGACATGGACATTTTCTATTAAGCAGGGACAAACGAATGGAGAAGTAGACCTGAAAATAGGACAAGAACAGTCCGGTTTCGTTAAAGAGACTGGAACAAGAAATGCAATATTTATGTACAGAATGATATCAGAAAGTGCAATAAAAATTCAAAGGGATGTATACCTATATTTTATAGATTTTGCAAAAGCGTTTGATGAAGTACATCACAAAGAACTATTGCTATGTAAGCTTCATCATATTAGACTAACCCAGAAGTAATATTGGAACATAACTGCATGCATGAGGATAGAAAATGAATTCAGTAAATACTTAAAAATAGGTGTGTAAGACAAGGATGGGTCTAATCACCAGACTCATTCAACCATTACAGTGAGTCATGTAGCCGTCATGCCAGAGAAGACCTGCTGTAACAAGGAAGTCATCTCTCGTACAGGGCAGTCATCCTCGTCAGCTCCCTCAGGCCACAACTGTCATAGCCTTCAGACACACTCATTTTATAGACCATGACAAAGCAGCCGATTGGTTGAGTGGGCGAGTTTTAAATATGCGTAGGCGTACTCTGCCAATTCTCCTTTCCTCCAACTACTCTGCAACACCATACGCATGCAATGCGTGGGTGTTTTCTGGCATGATGTCGCATATCTTGCTCCCGACAATCACAAGTCAATCTTCTTAGAATTAGCAATCCAACCAGGATCCATTATTGGTGGCCACAACCTTAAGAACATTCAATATGCAGATGACACAGTTTTGATAGCAGATGTAAAAGGGAAATTTCTGGAACTCTTACAGAAGGTAGCAAAGGAAAGCAAGAAGAAAGGACTAAGCATCGACTGGAAGAAGATAGAATGTATGATTGTTAGCAAAAGAAATAAGCTAACATGCAAATTACAAATGGGAGATGTCAAAATTAAACACATGGAAAAATTTCCACTCTGTGTAAACAGGTAAGCAATAACTGAACAGTACTAGAAATGGTAGTGGAAAAAGAGCAGCCTATCACTTTAGATTAAATAAATGGTTCTGTTCAGATTTCATTTGTTGGCTTTTATTGCATTTCATATATTCACATGAGAGTTCATGTTTTCATCATCTTTAAGAAATACATTAAATGTGTTTGATTTGTATTAAATTATTTATATTTTTATCTATGTGGGCATTACCTACTCTAAATAAGTAGGCATGGGTTTCAGTTGGTTGGTTATATATATATATATATATATATATATATATATATATGATAAAATAAAAGAACAAATAGGAAATGTATATCAATCTAACATGTTTCACTTTTATTAAAGCTTCATGAGAGATTGAGAGAAAACAGACAAAAAGACAGAAAACACCAATATTTTCAATTATGTTTGGGCATGTGTCACATGTATTAAAACCATGGTTAATTGTATGTGCATGTAGCTTTGTGGATATTTTTTAGATCACATGATGTCTCCCCCATACAAACCTTTTTGTATTGTATTTATTTCATAAATCCTGGCATTTGCATTGAAGTTGGGTTTATTTTTCTCCCTAATTATATTTCCAATTGATTTGAAGGTGGGGATAATGATCCTAGTATTAGGGATGACTAATTTGTTTGAGAGTTTAGTGGAAAGTGTGTTGGAGGGCAGAATTATGAATTTTGTATAATTTCTTTTAGAAGTGTTATTGGTGCTGTCTGTTTTTTTGTTTTTTTTGGTTTTGTAGGCTTGTTATTTTGTGTTCTGAATAAAATGATGTGGGTAGTGGAGAATTTGAAAGTTTTCTCACAATATCTCTTCTCCATCTAGGTATTCTGGGTTGCATATCATAAGGGCTCTAAGGTAAAATTCTATGACTAGTCCACATTTTATTTGTTGGTTGTGGTGGGGATAGAAGTTGATCATGTTTGTTGGTTTACGATATACCTTAAAATCTAATTTCTCATTGTTGATTTTTATATGATGTCAAAGAAAGGTAGAGAATTGTTTATTTCAAATTCATGTGGGAATTCAGTGGTAGGTTCAGCATTATAGCATTTCATTATTATGTCTACTAGGTTTGTATCTTGGGGACATAATAAGAGGATGTCATCTTTATCTCTTATTATAGTAAGGGAGCTAAAAATTGCAGAGTGAAGCCACTTGGCACAGATTGACTATCGCACATAAACACTCACTTCCGTTGTTTATAGTAGTGCTTGGAAGGAAAGTGTGTAGAGTGTGGTTGTCTCACCACACAGAAATTTCATCAGTGACCATGGCTTGTACAGCAGTTTTTGGCCAAACACAACATTACCATTACCTGACATCACCATAATCTCCAGATCTCGCCCCTTCCTCTTCAAAAATCAAATCTCACTTGAAAGGGACAAGATTTCAAGACATTGAAGAAATCTAAGTGTATGCAACAAGACAGCTACTCACTATCTCAATAAAGTAGTTCCAGGAATATTTTCATCAATGGAAATGATGCTGGATAAAATGTGTGGCTTCAGAAGGGGACTATTTCAGAGGAGATTAAATGCTGAATTAATATTTGTTGTAGTTTTATTTTTATAGTACCAGTCTGCTACTTTTTGATCAAACCTTGTATAGAGGTGTGTGTGTGTGTGTGTATATATATATATATATATACACACACAAAGATTAAATTGCAATATATATATATATATATATTGCAATTTAATCTTTGAATTTCTTCTCAGTAAAGTTGCATATTTCCAGTTGTCACTTTATTACTAGCTGAATTTAAACTTTGTGTCCTTTTTTACAGTATTTACAGAAATTAACTATTTAGAAAATACTGATTTTTCTTAAATAGACCAAATAAAAGCACTTTTTTTTTTTTTTGAGAATCAAGTTTAAGTTAATTTCTTGATTTGAGGAATTTGCACCAACTCAATTAGAAAAATTAAAGATATTTTGTCTTAAATTCTTGATACCAGTAAAAGAGAAAGAGAAAGTATGCAGAACTGAGAGACAAATGCTGCCTTTTATTTATACAACTCAGGATTCGTTTCATGTTTTTCTCTTGGGAAATGTCATGTGATCTGTTGGTGGCAAATGAGTTGAGGAAATGATTTGATCGTTCACTCGGTAGTTCTGTTTCCTTTGCTTGTAACAAGTGATTACTTGCTGTGATAACAAAGAATACGATGGGAGGAGGATGGGTTGATGAGGGTTTGTTCATTATGTGCATTCAAAACTGATTGCAGGTCAGAAAGAAAAACAATGATAAATGATTGGATAAAAAAAAATGATGATGAGTAAATGAGAAAGAAAGGAAGGAAGGGAGAAGTAAAATGGTAAGTTAAAGAGAAAACATTAGGGAATGAGGAAGTAGGAGGGACAGTAAGAGGTGGGAGGAGAATTAGGTGAGAAGAAGGGAGGGAGAAATAGAAAGGAAAGAGAAAGAGTAAGGGAATGAGGGAGTAGAAGAACTAGGGAAAAGAGAAAGGGAGAATATGAGAGAAAAGAGAAAGGGAGAATATGAGAGAAAAGAGAAAGGGAGAATATGAGAGAAAAGAGAAAGGGAGAATATGAGAGAAAAGAGAAAGGGAGAATATGAGAGAAAAGAGAAAGGGAGAATATGAGGAAAGAATATAAAAGCAATGTGGTGTAATTTAATCAAAGAAGATATAAGGCAAAACAGAATGAGAAATATAGAGGAAAGAGAGAGAGAGCACTAGGGAATGAAGGAGTTAGTTGTATAATAAGAGATGGATGGAGAAAAGAGGAAAAGTAAAAGAGAGAACAGGAGAAAAGAAGAGGGAGGCAATGTTGAGTAAGTTGAAAATACAAAGTGAGTAAAAGAAAGGGAAAAAGAAGATGTCAAGGGTATATAAAGAGAGGAGGAGGAATTTAGAGATGAAATAAGAATAAGAAAGAAGGTGGAGGAGATGTTGTTTAAAATTTGTGATATTTATAAGAGAAGAGGGCTCAACAATAGTGATAGAGCATTTAAAACAGGCATAAACATTTTATGTCATGGTCAGTTTTGAGATGAAACATGATATTCAGACAATTGACTACAAAATAATCTAATATACAAAGCTATACTAAGATACTAAGGGAGTTCATAAAAAAATGTTTATAGAAATATAGAACAACAGAAAGACCTTGAAAACAAATGCTACTAACATAAAACATCATTTAACAACAGAAAATGTGCAAACAGCACAGCCCTCTCAAAGCATATATGACAACACAAATAATCAAACAAAAACATGGAAACTAAGCAAAACAGTACCAGTTTATAACAATACCTAAAAATGATGTAACCTTTGCTTAGAGGAGAAAAAAATGATAATTACCTAACCGGAACAAGATAAACTTCTAAACAAAAGTTAATTTCCAAATGCAGACATGAAAACAAATTCTAATTTTGCTATATACAACCATATTATGACCCAAAAAAAACTAAATAAAATCTAAGGTTTATTTTAAACAGCAAACTTAGAACCAAAGAAAATTACAGAAAGGAAAAAATATATATACGAAAATAAATAAATAACATTTTTTGAAAGGGCTTTTAATCCAACATTATTTCTTCTTACCATAAACTTATTTTTAGTGAGTGCACATGTTTGAGTTGCTATCTAAGTTTTTTTTTTTTTTTTTTTTTTTATTAAAGAGTGAAATTAATAACAACAATTCTAAATTGAGATGCCATGCTAAAGAAAAATTGTACTTCCAGCAGGAATCAAACCTGCAATTCCTTTTTTCTATCAGGGAAACCACTTTTTGAGACAAAGTGTACCTGTACAAGTTCATCCACAGAGACTAGTCTGAAATGGAATAGTTTGAATTGACTATTTAACAAAAGCACATTTCTTGTTGGGACTTCTACAAACCTACATCTACTTGATTTGGTGTTATTAATTTTACTGTTTAAAATAAAGGGATAGCAATTCATGTACATGCTAAAAATAGCCTTTATATTAATAAAAGAAATACATAAATAACTAAAATAATAAATAATAGCAATCTAGAGGTCATAGCCATAGCTTATTAGCATAGACAGAATCCAATCACCCAACTAGCATAAACAAGCAGTCTAGATATCATGATCATAACCTGTTTACATACACACTGCCTCCAACCACTCAACTAGCATAAACAAGCCATCTAGGGGTCATGACCATAGCCTATTTATATACACAATTCCTCCAACCAACATAAATAAGCTGTCTACCTATCATGACAATACAGAATGAGCCCTAAACAAAAAACTGGGAAGAGTTTCCTTGTTATACTACTTCCCTTAATCCCCAAATGACCTATTCACACAGCCCATTAAATATGTAATGGCACTTGTCAAAAGATTGCATTAAACCCTTAAAGTGATAGTGTTAATTACTACGCCCTTCTTCCCCCACATCTCATCTCTCTCTTTATCTATCTATCTACATACTTTAAAAATTAGCGGATCAGTTGAATCCATTACCATGGTTTCATCATTACAGTATCCTCAGGCAACATTTATCAAAAAAAATTAATTTTTGGTAAAAGGTAGTGGATTCAACTGACCTCCTGATTTTTAAAGTTAAAAGCTGTACATGGTATTTTTACTTTTATTTTATTTTTTTCACACGGGTATTGAGCACTTTTTAATACTACTGTTTCCTGGTTTGATTCAACTCTGACCATTAACCTTTTATGTATTATCTCTCAATATATATATATATATATATATATATATATAAACATACACATACACAATGCACAAATGTAACAGTGACTTGTGATAAACACAAACAGCCATGCTCATATATATCATAATTGATGTCATAAAAAGCACACAGACATAGGAGATGCATCTGCATTTCAGCAGGGCATATTCAGAAACAAGTTTTCCATGTATTGTCGGATGGCATAACAAATATTAATGAAACTTGATGCATGTTTCTGATTTAGCATTCAGTTATAAACTTGTAATATTTTGTCTTCATAATCAGCTGGCATTCTTCTAGGCAAGATATATTTTTGAATTCATTATGAAATGCTGCATTTCATAAATTGTCAACACTTCTGATCCTGCAAAGTCCTCAATCTTTTGTTCTTCCTCTGAACTGGCCTCATTAATTCACTGTGTAACAAAATTTTTACTTTTTTTTTGTCTTTAGTTAGTGACCATTATTTCCCAATTACTTGTCTATAATCCCCTTCAATCTTTGCTTTTGTGACTGTCATATAAGGCATAAATGAATGGAATCAACCTTTTATGTAAATAAGCAGAGTTGAGGAGAGTTAGCATTAGTTCAATTGGTAAGTGTATCTTTGTGTAGTAAATCTTCTATTTCATTACTTACCTACGAGTTTGTCTTCCTTATTTATTTCTCTCTGTTATCACGAAAACATGAGATACATCAGTGACCTGGAAAGAGGGGGAAACAGAGCCATGAAATTCACAATCCCACAAATTTGGAGGAAACCAACTGACCACTCAAGAAATTGCTTCTTCTGCTTGGTGGACCCTTCCAAACATCAAACTAGCAAGAATGCACTTTGTCATCCATTGCTTCAGTGTCACACTGCCTTGAGCTCCCTGTACCTACTTCTCCAAAGAGTGAGCAGTTTTCTTCAGAAGAGAACAGCAGATCCAAATAGGATGAAGTCATTAATCCTGATTATAGAGGCAGAGCTGAGGAGAGAAACTCATACTACCCAACCAAAAAAACCTCAATGACCCAATCAGAAATCTTGGTCTCACAAAGTTCGATACTGAGCTTTTGATGTCAAAACTCAAGCAGAGGAATTTGTTAGATGGAAGTGGACAAGTCGCAGGATATAGAAAGCATCATCAGTGTTTTTCAAGCTTTTTCACAATTCAAGATGGGCTTTGCTTTGCTTCTGCTACAAAGTGACTGGTCTGTTTGAGGCAGTTGGAATCACCTGTAACCCCAGCGAGCATCACCTTTTCATTGACAGCTCATCCAGGAGACTCAAAGCTGTCCTGCTTTATAACAGGATCAAGTATCTATCTTTTCCCTTAGCTTAGCTCAAACAAGAATACAGCAGTGCTTCCCAAATGACTTTACCAAGTTCCCATTATATCTTTGCCTTTGAGACAGAACAGACATCGTGGTACATTACCACAGGCAGGACTGACCACGGGGGCCTAGTTCAGTGTGGGTGGAATGCCAAATGGGAGCCACTGTTGGTGCTTAGGAAGTATTGTTTATCACAGTCCTGCAGCCTTCAAGTAAATTCAAGATTTCTTGCCTAAGCTGTCTGTGGCAAAAGTCAAAGCTAGTGTCAGATAAAGAAGATCATACAGTGAAGGGAACTCTCCAAGAAGCTCACTAGGATGGGGAATAGTGTTGTTACAGTAGTTTGAAGCTTTCTGAGGAATTACAAGGCTATGTGGAGCATGTTGAAAACCTGGTGAAGAACTATGGCAAAATGGGCTGCATATCCTTGTCTTTCATCTTGATAAACTCAAGAACTACATGGGGCATATTCAAAGGAGAAAGCTGAGTGTTTCCGCCAGGATATACTGAACTTTGAATGCCACTGCCAAGGATTGCATAATGAATACATGATGGAAGACTATATTTGGGGGATCATTTGTTAAAGTAATTTATAGTGTAGATATAAATCATTAAAAAATACTCCCTGTTTTGTTGTCTCTCTTGTCTAATCCTAAAATAAATAAATGCTACTTTTGTATCAATTATCATTTTGTTCCTATTTTGAGTGAACAAGAATGTTCTTGTGTAATCCTAAAATAAATAAATGCTACTTTTGAATCATATATCATTTTGTTCCTACTTCGCATGAACTAAAATGTTAACATTCACTAGTTTTCCCCAATCGGAATAGGTACATTTCAGAAATATCATTATCTTGGTCACACAAGCAAAGTTTGAAGGAAATATTAGCAATTTTTCATACTTTCTAGGTGTAAACAAATAGGAAATAACTGTTGCTAATCTTTCAGTTATAGTTTGTAGCAAATAGTGTAGCTTAAACTCTTGCTTCTAAAACAATATTCATGAAGGTAAAATTCTGCACACTCCACCAGTACAACTGAATGCATTTATGACATCTAAGCACATCCACTCCTTCAGAAGTCAATCTTCTTTGTTCACTTTGTACAATGGATGAATTTTTTCTGCCATGTTTCTGAGGACAATGTTTTAGCATTATGGTTATTGTCTTTATGTCTCTCTTTCCTGTGTTGGCAATCTTTGCACACGTTTCCACAACTTTCTTTTCCATTACTCTCATTCTTGATTGTTTTTATAAATATAAAAGGTTTCTTTTGCACCAGTATCTTCACCTTCATTGTCTTTATCGCAAACTTTCAAGAGATGACAACTTTGGCATTATTACAATTATAAGATTACTTTGGGAGACCAGTATCCTAATTGTTGTTGTTATTATCACAAGCTTTCAGGAGCTGGCAACTCTGGCATTGTTACAATTATAAAAGTATTTCTTGTTATCAGTATTCTCATCTTTGTTGTCTTGCACCACGTTTCTGCCATATTCCATTTGCAAAGAGGAAGTTCTATCCAGACAGATTCTTCCTTTGAACCACCACTTTGTGGAAGAGACTCGCAGAAGGATTTATCTTCTTTATCTTCATGTCTTCCTACCTCCTATCATATTCAGATCACACATCACATTCAGTAACCTTTTACCTTGAGTGGCACTTGAGCTTTGAATTGTGAGCACATTTGTATAAAAAATGTATGTACATCATTTTTGTCTTCATTGCAAATTTTCAAGGACTCTGGCATTGTTAAAATTATAAAGTTTATTTTGGGGATCAGTATCCTTATCTTTGTTGTCTTTGTTACAAACTTTAAGGCAAAGAGTGAAAACATGTGTCACTAAATTGCACTAATGACATTTGCATTTCTCTACTTGCGACTTTTTTGAATAGTTTTTAAATGAATTCACATAACTTAGGCCACTCTAGTGAAGAAAATCAGTTCAAAACTTAGCAGCTTTCAAATGTCGCTCAGTCCTGACAAAACCATAACGTTTATTTATAACATCCCTAATTTCTTTTCCTACTTTGAAAGCCGTTATTTGGCTTGACCTGAAAAAGTAAATGTATGCATATTCTTATGTGTTTATATTTAGATTTGGTACGAGGTTGGCCCCGTGGGCTCATGTACATCAACAAATTCAGAGCTGGTTTGTGAGCTAAAAGGATTGAATCCAAGAAGTGTTCATGCCACCTTCAATCAATCAAAAAGTACACACAAGATGATTGCATTGACTGAAGATTGAATGTCCATGCTGTTCCCACCTGCCTTGAATGTATTCCAATCTGCAGTTCACAAGACCGATGACTCAATGCTACTTGTTTTTTGATTGGCTAATCTATAGATTAACTTTTGTGGTTTCCATCTTGAATTCTTTCTTTTAGTTTTTGAATAGCTGACCGCTTACTCAAGAGAGATACTGGTGGTGCCAAGAAACATGATGGAGATGATGACCTGGTAATAGCAGAAACTCCATTCTTTTATTCTGTTACACTGCATATAGAATTTACATTTAGTTTCATGGAATGGGTGAATGTTCTCGTTTAAGTTACAGCTGATATTTTTGCTCTGTGGCCTTGCTAAGTGGAAACTCCATTCAGAAAACTAATGAGGTTTATGTTTGTCTGATGTTTTTGCAAATGGAATCAACTCAGCTTGAAGAAATAGAAATAGAAAATAACCTATCAGCAATTCTAAGTCATGCTTGCTTTCATTCAGTTCACTTATTTTCAATGACTTATATGCAGGTTGTGTATTATTTACACTATTTATATTGTTTGGACTGTTATCGTTATTGTCATATTCACAATCTTTCGGCCATTGTACTATCCAGCCTTCTTCAGGTGATATATGTTGAAATTTCAAACTGGGACCCAACAAGGGGCTACATGTAAAATTAACCAACTGTGGAGCAATGCACTTGGGAAAGGCATGAACCCACTTCGTCTTCTTCCAGCTATGGGTTAAATATGAGTCTGTAAATAACAGTAATGTTATTGATTTACAAATATTGTTGTTTTAGTTTGTTTGCCAGCCATATTGTGATAACTAACGAGTCTTGATGACTGTCAATTAGCTAGATAGTTTGATTTTCACTTTTTGTTTACTGTTCCTATACAAAACTCAACTTCTATATACCATCACTGATCATGTCTATCCACACCTTCCTATCAATTGTAGCTCTTAGTAATGTTTGCCTTTTTACTATCTCTCTGACACTGTTTTTCTATCATCCATTAACATTCACCAGACAACTCGAATTTATGTTCTCAAATAGGCTCATTAGATGAATACTTTCATTCATGGCACCAAACTAAACTGTCAGCTGTATACAACTGCTTTCTAAGATCAATGGTTAAAAATGGCTTCAAGTGAATGAAACCTGTAGGTCTTAGAGAGGACAATCCTCCATTAAACCTTGTGGAGTAGTTATGCAGAATGACAAACAAAGAACTGTACCAAATAACAGGAACCACATCAATTGCTGGTTCTATCATAAACTTTTGGTTAACGCATTCTTTAGCCCTCATTATTTTGTAAACTGGGTGTTGCTCAACTAGGTATAATTTAGGATCACCTGGCAAATCGATATAGCTTTTCACTGTAGACAAGGATCCAACATAATTAGCATGCAAAATAAAATATTTATGTTAACATTTTTTGGTTTTAATATGTTGGTTGCTACTGTCATAATAAAAATGGAAGTATCGAAAAAACAAATCAAAATTGCAATAACAACAATTTCTTCTTCTTCTTCTTCTTTTTCCATGTGCTGTGTACCTTCAGGACATGGAAAAAGTCATGGCTCTCCCCAATTTCAACTCTTTTGTAGCTGTGTGTAAAATTAAAGTTTATCTTTTTGTTATCTCTCCTAAACTTTGTTCTGCCAACAATTTATACAATCGCTCAAGGTAGGTTATATTTTGTTTTACTCTATCCCTTCTGCTTTCCCTATATTCAGTGTGTGTCAAATTTTCTAAGCCCGCTTTCCTCATTATGTGTCCTATAAATTTTAACAGTCTCTTTCTGATGTTAAGTAAAAATGTCCTTTTTGTTTCCAATTTCTCTAAAACTCTGTGGAATTGTTAAATACTACACATTTCAAATACCTCAATGTATGGATCAGTTATAACAAATTTAGTATAGAAGATAAGGAAATTGAATAGAAAATAGGTTGCATTAGCGGTAATTTTACCCGAACAACACAAACTGCTAAAAAAGCCAAAACATTAACCTGAAAACGTGAATCATGTTCTTAAATATCCTCATTAGATTAAGGCCTTCATATTCAGAAATATCTAAACTGTCAGCTATGTACAACTGCTTTTTAAGATCAATGGCTAAAAATAGCTTTGAGCAAATGAAGCATGTAGGTCTTAGAGAGGACTATCCTTCATTGAACCTTATGGACTGGTACTAATGAATCACAAACAAAGAATTGTACCAAATAACAGAAACCACATCACTTGAGAATTACCAACAGCAGCAACAATTAAAATGGATAGCACATGTAACTTGAAGAGAAAATAATAACATCATCAACATGTTGACATTCCACACTACTTCAGACAAGAGGTTAGGAAAAATGCTTCCATCAACACTGGAAATAACGTCAATAACATTGGATTTGAGAAACTTATTTCCTTGAAAAATTCTTTGTTTGGCTGCTTGGTCAATGAATGCTAAATGTTTCCTTCTAAGGAAACAGTTAATATTACCATTACCATTCATATAAACAATAATGATGTAGCACAAATCAATAGTTAAAAATGGCGAGATCATCCTTCTTCAGATCTTGTGGATTGGTGATGCAGAATCACAAACAAAACCTGTACCAAATAACAGAAAATGCATCACTTGAGGATTTTCAACAGCAGCAACAACTAAAATGGATGGCACATGTAATTCTGAGAGAAAATAATGGCATAATCAAGATGTTGATATTCCACACTACCTTTGACAAAAGGTTAGGAAGGAAACTTACATCAATTTTGGAAACAGTGATAATATCTATTGGACTTGAGAAACATATTTTCCTGTAAAAAATTTTCTTTTAGTAGAAAGATTTAATAAATATCAGTCAAAATAGTAATGTCTGTTCAGTCAATAAATTTAAAATTTTTCCTGATAAGAAAATGGTTATTAGCATTACCATTACCATTTACTCAAGCTCATTAGGTTACTTGCTGTTTCTTTCTGTACCTCTTTTATTTATTATTTCTTTTGAGTGTCAAATTCTCTAAGCCCTCTTTCCTCATTATGTGTCCAAGGATTTTCAACTGTTTCTTTTTGATTCTAAGTGTTGTTCTTGTTTCCATTTTTCTTAAAACTTCCTTGTTAATTGCATGTTCAGTTCATGGTAGTCTCATCATCCTTCTGTATAACCACATCTCTATTACCTCAAGTATCCTCTTAATCTGTGAAGAAAATATCCAGCATTCATTGACATATAGGAGGATTGATATTCCATAGTAGTTCAACACTTTGTTTCGAAAAAAAATTTCCTATTTCATATTTGGTTTCATTTTTGGAAAGCATCTTGTGCTATACTAACATGCCCACAAATTTTGGGTTCGTATTTTCCATTATTTGATTCTGATATCTTCAAATTGTAGACCATATGTTTGATAGTCCTTTCTTCTTGCTTTCCATTACTACTCAGTGTAAGAATTCCTACAGTTTTCTATCTGCATTTGTCATCAACATTATGTCATCTGTCTATCTTACATTGTTAACATTGTCCACCAATAATAAATCCTGGTAGGACTTAGGATAGCTTCACCATAGAAGTTTAATAGATTTGGTGAGAAAACACATCCTTGTCTTAGGCCACTTTCTATTTTTGTATACTTAATTGACTTATTCTAATATCCTTTCCAAATAAATAAAGTTCATAGTTCAAATATTTGTATTGCTCTCTCTGATATCATTATGAGCATAAATATTATATTTCTTGTTCCAGTGTCTTAAAAAAAACAAACACTATTTACATTATTTGGACTATTGTCCTCATCTTTGTTGTCATATTTATCACAACGTTTCGGTTGTTGTATGCTCCAGCCTTCTTCTCCAGAGGAAATATTGTGATAAATATGGCAACAAAGATGAGGACAACAGTCCGAATAATGTAAATAGTGTACATAATACCTCATCTCAAAAATATAGACAGATCCAAAAAACACTCTGTTCTCATCCTATTTTCAGTCTAATTCTGTTACATGATATATTAATGAGAATTTAGATGATAAACTTGCTTATCTGGCTCAGCTTGCATAACTCAGTGAAACTCAGCTGTGATTAGTAAATAACTTTTGAATATCAGTTGTGAATTTATATTGAATAGATGAGTCTTGATAGCTACTACTTGGGTGATGAGTTTCATTTTCATGAAATACTACAGTTAGCATCATGTAAAATATAGCACTAGGAACTCATAGAGTTATGTAGGAAATGTACACATCAAAGTTTGAGTAGAGGCCAGACATTGGAGACACCTTGCTATTGAATAAAAATAATATATGGAGCAAATTTAGCAACAAGGAAGCCTTAAAGAAAATGACAACAATGATAACAGAAAGAACACATATTCAGAATCAATAAGAGACAGCTGAAATTCCTTGGATGCATAATGAGGAAAGAAGGCTTGGAAAACTTAACTCTCCATATTGAGGGTAAAAGAGAGGTCAGGGAAGGCAGTGAGCCACAATTGATGATCTTGTGTGAATGAATGATGAAACAGGGATGCCGTAGCAAAGGGAGAAAAACTGCTACGGTCTAAAAGAGATATGAAGGTGTGGGTAGCCATGTTTGCCTATGGCCTGATGGCAGGTGGCACAAAAAAGAAGATATAATTGTCATTTTTTATTAAAGACAAAATTGTCTGTACACCTCAACACTGCTGAACAGAACTCCAAAAAGAGGCACCTCATTTTCTTACAGTAGGAAAAATAAGTATTTCATCCCTGCTGTTTTTCTGAGTTTGCCACCTTACAAAAATGCTAACGGTCTATAATTTTCAGAGCATGTCCATCTTGAAAGTGAGAGATATAATATAAAAAAATTCCTGGAAAAATCACATTATATTAATTTTTGAACATTTATTTCCTTTTTCCAGTTTTGTGAAAGTATACAATTTTGTCCCAAATGTCCTTAGACCATTCTTTCATCTTGCCCATTATGGAGAGATTAGATTCCGATTCATTGAAGGATTCTTTGGACTCGTGTCTTTTATACAGATAATGAGTACTTGATTAGGACTAATAATTGAGTAATAAGTCTATATGCCTCCTGGTCACATTACCAGTCTGTGGGGCCTGAATATTTATTTTTGTCAATAAAAAAGAAATAAATGTTGAAAAATTAATATAATATGATTTTCTAGAATTTTTTACATTTTATCTCTCACTTTCAAGAGGGGCCTACCCTGAAAATTATAGACCGCTCCCATTTTTGTAAGGTGGAAAACTCAGAAAATCAGCAGTGGATGAAATACTTATTTTCCCCACTGTATGTTTCACTGAAATACACAAAACTTAGCATAACATTACAATAAACACAAAATTGTTTTGAATCCAGTCTTGATCAAGGTCATTTCATTTGTAACAAATTCTAAAAATTGCTCATAGATCATTAATCCATATTACTAGCTTAGTTTAATACAAGGCAACAACTTTAAGTCATTCTGTCAGGCTCAAACTTTTTTTAGACTTTAGGTCTTTGACTCTAGGTTGTTAACCATCACTACTTATTGAGGCACTTTTTCCTTCTTTCTTTTCCCACTGAGAATTATTGATATATTTTAAGTTTAGATTTGTGTGACTCAAAGCCTTAAATCTCAAGAATTTTGTCAAAGTTGAACTCTTTCCAGTAATAATGGGATACATGGCAATTACTCAGATATCGGTATTTTAAAATGCAGTGTAGTATGACAAAAGACTTTAGGTCTGAGTTCCAACAAAGACTTTACTCACTGTATGAAGATATATCCATAATTCTTTAGCTTAATATGGAAAAAAGTGTTTATTTTGCACAATAAATATTTATTTTCCAGCATAATCTAATTCGTTAATGCACTTAATTTAAAGATGAATAATAACCATATAGGTTGAACATTATACAGTAAAAATTTCTGATCAAAATTTGGCTAATAAATATGTGTCGGGCTACTGATTTATTGATCTAATCTTATGGTAGTAAAACTTCTTTGATAACCCTGACTCTAGAGGGAGATGGCCATTAGTAAAAAGATATTAAAATATTTTCTTTTATAATATCATCTTATAACCATCTTTAAACAAAGAGTAAATCTGTATGTAGATAATGACCTGTTCTTTTGTCAGCTCACCTTGATGCCCTTTTTAATGGGAGGTTAGATCCTGGAAAGAAAACCCTTTTATTTTGGTGAAGCAACTATTTTGGTTGTATACCTCTCATCTATTTTTATTTTTTTAAAGTTTTTCAGATTGGCATTTAAATGTATTCTTATTGTCCTAACTTCCCCCCACACTACAAAAAAAAGGAAAAAAAAAAAATTCTCCAAATGACAAACTTCAAGTTTACGTAACTTTTGACTTGGGTCTGTTGGTCCTGGCAAGAATCCAAAGACCATTTTAATGCTATTTCATCCCATGATTTGTACATCAATTTTCAAGACAAATGGTTAGCATTAGTGTGGTCAGAAAGAAGACTGTCAGAAAAACCTGATGGATTCTTTCTGGAAATTGGAACAAAGTGAACAGAATGAGGAAAAGAGAAGATAAAAGCAGAAAGGGATGAATAAAAATAAAGAGAAAGAAAAAAAAAAGAAATGTATATCTAGAAAGACTCAGAAATAAAAATAGGAGAGTGAGAAAAAATTTAAGATGAATGAAGAAAATAAGAAAAACGATAGGTATAAAGAAAAAAGAAAAAAAAAAGAAGAAAAAAAAAACTAAGAAAAAAGTAAAAAAAACCATGAAGGTGATAATTCTTTTTGAGAAACAAAGAAAGGGAGAGCAAAAAAGAGAGGAGAGAGAATGAAAAAAAGAAAGAAGAAAACAAGGAAAAAAAAGAAGTAAAAAGATAAATTAGTGTGAAGAACAAAGAAAATAAAGAAAGAAAAAAGGAAGGAAAAAGGAATGAAGGAAAAAGGAATAAAAGAAAAAAGATTCAATGAGGATGATGATAATGCCTTTCAAAAATGGAGGAAGAAAAAGGGAGAGGAGAAAAAGGAGAAAGAAGAAAATAAGGAGAAAAGATAATAAATTCATGTGAAGAAAGCAGATAAAAAGGAAGAAAAAACTAAGCAAAGAGAAACAATTAAAAAAAAATGATCATACTGTTCAAAAATGGAAAAAAAAGAGAAAGGGAGAAGAAAAAGAAACAAAGAAAATGGAAAAGAAATAATTTAACTTACTGTTATCTTGATGGTTTTGATTCTTCTCCAGATTTGTACTTCTTCCAACATTTTTGCTAATTTATTTAGGACTCTTCCAAGTACTCCAACAATGATGGGCACAACTACCACTTTCATGTTTGACAATTCTCTATTAATGTCTAGAAAATTTTTCTAACTTTAAAATTTTGTTCTGTGATCTCCTAAACTGCAAGATCCAATTTTTGACAGCTTTTCTTCCTGTTGTTTACATGAATGACTCCAGGCCTTTGAGCATTGGGCTGAATGATCTGTTTAAATTTTTAAATTGCAAAGGAAATTATTCTTTTTTTTATTCTTGAAGCCATGTTCTGATTTTCTGCATATACCTTTTACCTGCAAGTTTAAATCCTTATCATTTGCGCAGTCGAAAGTTGATCAGCCTTCAGTCAATCATACCTATTTTAACATTGTTTTTGAACTAATGCACATTTTTTCCTTATTATGTGCTTGATAGTTATGTCTGGCATTATTACCAATAATATATATATATATATATATATATATATATATATATAAAATAATAATATAAATATAAGTAATTAAACCTTAGGTTTTTTGGCTTGTCAATGAACAAACCAATACCCAAGGAAAAATAAGGGATAAAAAAAGAAACAACTAAGAACATGTAAATGAGGCGAAAACAATCATCCAGAATCCAAGTTCAGAGTCCAAAGAAAAAAAACCTCCAAAGCAATTAAATCAAAAGTCACTAAGTAAAGTGCTCAATACACTAAGTAGAGCAAATCTTACTATGAACCTAAAGAGCCAGTCAAACCTACCTAGGTTTCACTTACGTGAGTCGTCAGTATACTCTGACGTTCCATGTAGGTGAAACCTAGGTAGGTTTGCCTGCTTTTTAGGTTCATAGTTATATATATATATATATATATATATATATATTTTACCACTTTATGACTTTAATTCCAAGGAGGATATCAATTCAGAAAGAGCTCAATGTAAACTACAGAGCATCATAATAATCATAAATCAAGAAGAAAACCTTAAAGAACCACACTTGAAGTGTTGATTCTTTTATATGGGTTCTGGTACATATGTGGGGACATGTATTCATATGTGTGTGTGTATATATATATATATATATATATATATATATATGTGTGTGTGTGTGTGTATGTGATTATATTGCTTAGCATGCGCTTTAGTGTTTTTTTTATATGTAGTTCAATGTACGATTGTCTTGCCAATGTATACATCATTTCTAATTCTAAATTAACATCTTTAGTATTATTAATTTACTTATTTTTATCTTTTAATATTCTTTATTAAAAATCCCTTTAATTTACTAAACTTTTTTAAATAGTTTTTTTAAGTAATTCACTTCTGTTTGATATTATATTTTTTTATTAAGGTTATCTTTATTAGACTAATTTGAAATTGTGTTGGTTTGTCCTGTCTAAAACATCAGGTCATATCAGTCAATTTGCTTATTTCTTTCAAATCTGATCACACACCACCTGATAAATAAACTTTCAATTCCATAAGAAAAAAAATTTTTGGCCAAGTCATTCTATTTCAGTTTTACTGCTATCCCTTCGTTTCTTCCTTCTTCACTTTCTCTTCCTTTATACTCTCTCTCTCTCTCTCACGTTTTAATCTGTTTTTTCTTTCTTCCTCTCCCTCTTTCTTCTCTCATTTTCCCTTCTTCCAGTTAATCTAGTATATCAGTCTGAGTGAATTGTCTTCATAAAAAATATTGTTAATGTTTACTTCTTAATTTATTATATATATATATATATATATATATATATATATATTGTCAGCCACTGAGAGACTGTTACACAGCACATCAATGTGGCTAGACATCCACTTGCCTCAAGTTAGGATCAAAACCCAACTGGTTTGGTATCAGTCAGAGATTTTACCCCTAAGCCATTGGTGCACAGTAGGGATGAAGGTGAATTTAAGTGTATTTATTTTTAGACAAACACGCCTGCAACCAGAGAAAATGATTTGTCTTTATGAAGAGTCTTGCATCAGTAGCAGTAATAGTCTTGTCTTGTAACAGCATTCACCTGGGGTGGGTTGAGCCGGATCCAATTGAATTAACCGCATCACGTGTCAAGGCCATCCACCCCCACCGATCGGCAGCAGAATCAACGGCATGATCAAGCCATTCGCGATTCCAGTGTCATTCCTCGAAAATGCGAGGACTGAACATAAGTTCCATATCTGCTTTGACCATTGCGAGCCACGTCTTGAGTTGACTACCTCAGCACTTCCTCCAACCAGTGGGTGCATTTGGCGCCACCAGTTTACGGATGAACTCATCACTAGGCCGCCACAGCACGTGGCCAAACCACCAGAGTCTCCTGTTAAGCAGAGTTTCTTCCAGGCCCAGAATAGTCACTGTTTACAAATTCACTTTTCCTCCCCAAAGAGCTCAACCGAAATAATTTTTTTCGAGAGCATGTAGAGTTGACCATGTGGTAAGACTTTTGGAAGAGATTAGGAACAAGATCTTTTCAGCACACTGTGTAAATATATTAGCACTTTCAGAAAATTATATGATATTCAAATTATGCAAATTTGGAACCAAACAATGAAAAAGCAAAATCAAGGTTTAAACCATAAGCAATGAGATTTAATTGGACAACTTTTCTCCATTGTTGTGTGTCATTTATAATTTATATTAGTATTAGCCCTAATAGGAGATAAATATTTTAATGAGTCTCATCTTTGCCATTTGTATGTAGCGTGTAATAATGTAACAAAGAAAATGAAAATATTTGGCAAACAATATAAAGATTAAACCAGCAATAACCTAAAAGTAAAGCTGGAAGAACATCAAAAAGCCTTAATGAGAGGTGAGACAATGAAATCAGGCATGGCTGATCATGTATGGATGAAAATGGTAGTCATCAATTCCTGTGAAATGAAGGGAAAATACTGATCAGAAAAGAACAGTGGAGAGTTTAACATGTAAAAGAATCAGTGCATATGCTCAGTGATAGAAATAACTACAATATGAGAACCACTAATAAAGAAAGAAAGAAAGACATATGACAGAAAGTCAACAGCAACAGCTGTAACAAAAAAGAAGATTCATTGAGAGCACTCATCAGCAGGCAGGTTAGGTTTAAGCCTCCAGGTTTTCTATACAGAATTATCCTACAGGTTAATAGCCTAGTTGATTAAAGCATTCATTTGTGAGTTCAAAGTAATCATAAGTTCAATCCCTAGGCCGAGCAGTGAGTACTTGGCCTCAGAAGAATAAGATAATGATCTTTGGAAGGCAGTTGTTGAAGTGAATCCTTATCAGAAGGCATGATGCATCTCTCAAACAAATTGGAAAGTTTCAAAAGGGTGACTGTGATCATTCCGATAAGCTTTGCTCTGGAAGATCAAAACTTAAAGATAATGATCTTTGGAAGTGAAATGAATTCTCCTCAAAGCATCAGAGATTTAGTAAGACGACACAATGTATCATGCTTAACTGTACACAGATATCTTATGTTTTTTAAAAAAAATCATTTCACCCTAAGCAAAGTGAAAATGCTATGAGTGCACAGGGGAGTGAAAGTGAAAACAAAGACTGAGAATAGGGAGGACTGAGGAAAGGACAAAAATGAATGGGCTTCAAGAGAACAGAAGATGGCAATTGATGTTGCATTTAAATTTTTGATTGCTGTAGTTATCAGGGAAGCCAGTAAACAGGTGGAAAGTGTGAGTAGAAGTAGTGGTTGCTGGTTAGCTATTTCAAAAGTAAATGGGTTGGACCTGTTGGAGTTAGCTCCTCCTTAATTCCCTAATTGTTCACTAGGGGTCACTCTCCCTACACTATAAATACTGGGTGACTTCTTGCCTCATTCTCTTTTCTTCAGGGCTTGAGCTGCTTCCTACCTTGTGTGGAGGTGAGGTAAATACTCTTTTTCATTTCTTCATTTTCAGCAAACATATCTACAATGTAAACTCTCACAAAAGATTGTGTCTTCCCATTTCTGGGAAACGCCATGAACATTATACACACATACATGTACGTACGAATATTCACCAAAATATAAACTCTTTACGTTCACACACAAACACAAATGTTAATGTTTATGTCCATTGTAAATTTTGCTGTTTTAATACATATACTTGTTTATATATATATATATATATATAGGTCTTCTTGGTTTTCTTTATACTTCTTTATGGTGGATTCAATCTCTGAGTCCACCATATTCTTGTAGCGGACCTTCTTCTAGCAGGAATAAATGTGTGTTTTTAATTTAACAATGTGTAAACCCACACAACCCACTACAGACCTAGATGCCAAAATTCATGTAGTTGAGGCACCAGGATAAAAAATATTGCCATGAAAATATTTGCAGAAAAGACATAGAGAAGCCACACTATGTTGGTGAAAAAGTGACTGATGTCGTGATACCAAGTCAGGATTGATTACATTGAAGATCCATCTTTGGATTTTGACAAGAATCTTGAGATTGATAGCAGGAGCACTAGACCAGGTATGGCAGCAGTATTCAATACACAGATAGTCTCAAACAAATCCCAAAATATAAATCATTTAAGGATCAAGGACATCTTGTTATTTCCAGTTAGATTTTCTTTAATAGATAAGAAATGCTTACTGCAATCTCTCCTTATTAATGAAGGATGTGTTCTAAGGCCTCCAGTAAATGTCTGATCATTCTAGTAGTACAAAGCTAATATATAACATGTTAATTCCTACATATACCTATGAGAAATTTTAATTTCTAAATTAAGCACAATAAGAAATTAATATTAAACTAAAACAATTCTAACAATATACTGTAATAAAAGTTATGACAAAAGATTCACTATATTATACTATTAGGTTGGTGCAAAAATAATGTCGTTTTCTCACATAGTAACATATGTGAGAAAACGACATTATTTTTGCACCAACCTAATATTATCAGATATTATAAGCACAATAAGAGATCAACAACAATAATTAATAATAAAATAAAACAATTATCAAAATTTGCTGTAATCTTTATTTTTAGTATACATCTTATTAGATGTAATATGAGATTATCAACAACAAATAATAAAACTGAACAATGATAAGAATAGAATGTAAAACAAGCTATGAGATGAATAGAAAATTCATTCTTACTGTAGATCTTATAAGAGATTAACAATGATAAGTAATAATGATAGAACAATTATAACAACTCGAACATGAATTTTTTCCTGTCTGTGAAGCTTTAAATATGCCAGCTGCATCTCTTGATTTACATCTCAACTGGACCAATATCTATCATTTTGTTTTTAGTGCAAAATGTCTACCTTTTTTAACTCTAGTCTAAAACCAACTGTATGTGTACGTTTTTTACTATAATGCAAACTGTACCTACATCTAATGATCAACTAATTGTGATTTTTCTTCTATAAGTGTTTTATTCAACATTAAATAACCGCAAAAGAGTTGCTATATCATTAAATTAATCAACATATTTTTTCTTTCCTTATTAAGTCGAGAAATTTGGGCTTTTCACTTATAAATAAGCATTTGATATTTTGTCCTTGGCATACTTAAATTGCCAGTATCACACTTCCTGATCTTTGGTGTCATTATTAAGTCATGGATTTCAACTGGGGCAAGAAATGGCTTGTAAATTTCAATGCATCCAAAACAAAACTCATTTCATTTAATTACCACGGAGAACATCTGCCTACTCATCAGAATGGCTAATCCTGAACTTCAAGACAACACTCTACCCTTACTTATCCTAATGTTTTCCACTGATATGAAGTGGAGCTACTATATCAAGTCAATTGCTATGTCTGCTACAAGGAAGGTTATGGCTAATCCTGAATTTCAAGACAACAACACTCTATGAAGTCATGCATTTGAATTGTTTATTTCAAAGGTCGAACGACAAATGTCAAAAACAATTGGTCATCTTTTATCAAACTGATGCCAACAATGAAACCAAGATTTATCTGGTGTTATGATTTTTTTTATTATCAGTGATTGGATGATGGAGATATCATTCATGGTAAACAATAGTAACATATTAGTATTGAATTCTATTAGTATACATTGAATATATATTTGTATCCATTTTTATCACTTACAAGCAGCATGGCCTGGCATTGCACGTGCTTGATTCAAAAATCGTACGACTCATAAAGCAATCGCTATCACTTGACTTAAAATATTTTTGCTCTTCCTTGCCTTTAAAGGGGTACCCTTTGTTGTGCTAATGTTGCTACATCCCTTACTTCTTGCCTATCTCACACTGCAAATTTTTTCTAAGCTCTATACTAAACATTAAATCTGTTACAAAAAAAGAACTAAACAAAATGAACACAAAACAATCAGCTTTAAAAAAGGACTCGTAACTGGAAAAAACGAATGAAAAAAGAATGTTAACAACAAATACTTTTTCACACCCCAACCCAGTTCTGTGGAATCAGAATCAACGTTGAGTTTAAGCAAGCAAATGAGCCAATTGGAGTAAAGTGCCATGCAGATTTTAATTTTTCCCACTTGTGACGAATGGAGCTATCGATTTTTTTTTGCATGCTAGTATGCTAGTTAACATTCGTGTCAGTCAGCTGTTGGCTCTCACACTGGCCAATAGAATCTGCCTGCCTATTTGTGGTAGCCAGCTATAGGCTCTCACTCTGGCCAGTAGAAAATGGCTGCAAACTACATGAAAACTGCCAAAGAAGCATGAAAAAATCAATTATTTCCACCATCAATGGAAGTTGGGAAATGCAAAGTCGGCCTTGGTCTTTTCACTAACTTGGAGCATGTGCATGTAAATTTTGGTGCAAATCCGTCGAAAATTGCGGCAGTGCATTCATTACACACACACACACACATCCTGCCTTTTATAAATAGAGGTAACAAATGTAGTTCAAGTAATGAAGCATGTCTTGAATGGGCACATTTCCAGATCATTTCATACCAAGATGGGAGTCCCTGAGGTCTCTATCCTTGGATCTATACTGTTTCTGGTTTTCATCAATGATCTCCCTGATGTCATCAGTCCCCAACTATGTACTTATGCAAATGGCACTATCATTTATTCTTGTCTTAGTAGTAAATCCAACAGATCTGATACAGTAAACTTGACAATTACACTTGAAAAGTTCCTCCAATCCTAGTCAGTGATGGTCAGTAAATACAAAAACAGAATTTTTAACGTAGGAAAGTACTTACCAATGCCCTGTTTTTAGCCATAGACTATTCATATTGCTGTTGCAACAACCAGAGCACTGCAAAATATAAAGAACAAAAGCATTTTAGATGAAAAATATTGTGTTTAGAGATATCAAATATGAAGAATTACAGAAACTATGTTATTTGTTGACTTTTGTAGCATGTGGAGACTTCCTTACTTTGCTCGATTGAGCAGCAGTAATGGAAGTAATCAGAAGTACAACTGGAAGTCATAAAAATGCTAGCAGAATCTTATTCGGCCTCTTTTCTATTTTTCATTCAGCGGCCTTGATCTGCGAGGCCTGCTCTTTCCTACATTTCATTTTCAGCATCCGCAACATTCAATGCTAGCTCAAAGGGCTACTCATTTCTTGCTTCAGAAGACAAGGCCTGTTCTAGCAGCTTGACTTTGGATTTCTCATTCCTCCCATGGAAACAAGTGAAGAAATCCCCCTTCAAGATACCTACCCAAAGGAAAAACTACACACATCTCTTTCTACAGAAAGCAAAGCCTGTTTTAGCAGTTTCACATTCTGATTTCTTGATCTACCCATGGAAACTAGCAGAGAAATCTCTACTCAAGAACTTTGCTAACTAGCAAACCTTACTTCCCCTACCCACAAAATACTACTATTTTGCACTCTCTTTCAGTCAGAAATAAAAGCTGTTAAACAGTTATTACAAGCCTAGGGTTTTGTTCATCTCATACACTAACATGCATGCAACTGGGAAAAATTCCTACCGAAAAATACATTTTCCATCACTTTTATACTACCATTGTCATTTACATTGTTGTTACAAGTGCCTACAAATTTTATGCACTAAACATAACAACTGTTACTTGATTACATGACATAGTATAGATTTGTCAAAGGGGAAAACACTGAATTTCAAATTCTGGAATATATTTTATATTACGAGCCTATGAATAAAGAAAACTAAGTTGTAATAAAAGTTCTATTACCTCCTATAAAATCTTTGCATAAAGAACATTTTCAAAAAGACATCTATTTTCTAAAGTTCTTTTTATCATTATGCTAAGTTACTACTCTGGACATAACAACATGGATATTTGTGTAATGTTTATGTTAATAATAAAAATTATCCAGCAAACTATTTTTTGCTAATTTAAATAATTTGATAAAGTTTTCAGAAAATCTAATTAAACATATTTTTATTATTTATTCAGATAATTCCAACCAAAATTATTCAGCTCTGGTCAAATAATTTGTTGCAATGTGAAATATCAGATGACAACAATGGTTACTATGAACATTGTTGGAAATAAGATTGCAACTAATGATGTTGGAATGAAAACTAATTCTATAAAATTTTAATATTTTTTAAAATTATTTACTTTATGCCCCCTTCTAAAATTAAAGTTATTTTCAGAAACCAAAATTAAATTTATATTATCTTTAGATGTAAGCACTGATACTTTTTGCTGTTAACTTACAACAGAATTTTTACATGGCAGATATAAGTTCTTTCTATACAAAGATGATAAATTCTTTATCAACAGAAGCATTTCTTTCAAATGGCAATTCTTAAAATTTGAATTAAAACCAAATAACACAGATGAAACATTTATTAAAATATGCTTTTAAAAATTTTTATGCAAATTAAATGTTAACACTAATGTTGTAAATACAATTGGTGAGTAATGTGTATCAAAGGCTGATAGTAAAATGATTGCTATTGGTTGTATATGTAGGACAAGTTAGGACTTCATAGAGAATCTGAGGTATTATGGTGACTGTAATGAGAATGGTAAGTAAGAATGTGTTGCTTTGCTGAAAGGAATAATATCAAATGAGTGAGTCAGTGAGGAAAGTTACATAAACACACACAGATATATATGTATGTATGTATGTATGTATGTATATATATATATATATATATGTGTGTGTGTGTGTGTGTGTGTGTGTTAAAATTTGCTGTATTTATTAGGGTAGAATGTGGACCTAGATCTGAAGATTGTATTGAAGTGTAAAACTGACATTCACCATGAATTGTTGATTCCTAGGTTCACACTGTCTCTCTATATATAGTTTGAACCTAGAATATATATTCTTGTTGTCTGACAATGTCTTAGCATGAAACACAGTAATGATTTGATCCAAGTCTGTGAGTGCTGTTTGGCTTAGTATTATAGCTTTTAGTCTAATTTCTAGTGGCATTGAAAACTCTAGGTTTTTGCATAGGTAGGTGTCTTTCTTTTTGTGTTTTGTTTCCAGTCTTTTTTTTCTTACTTTTGCTTTTCCATTTTTCTTTTCGTCATTTTTCCTTTTGCAGACTTCATATTGGTTGGGTTGTTCTTTGAAGCTTTTCCAATAGCTTGGTTTGTTTATATTATAACACCACTAGTCGACGGCTATTGTCATAGCACTCTCTTACTTATATAACATACTTTGTATAAGATTTCTCTATACATAATTCTTCAGCTACTCTACCAAGGACTTCTGTACTAGTTAGTCTGAAGACCAACTCCAAATGGCTACCAGTCATACTTCAGATCTGGAGCTTTTTATAGTAATGGACTAGTTCATATTGTCACTGGGGTTGTACTATTTACTCCAAAACAGTGTAAATTATATATATATGTATATATATATATATATATATATATATATATATATCTGTATACACACAGTGGGGGGGGGATAAACAAATATTCGTACACATACAAATTTTTAATTTATTGTATTTCCAATTTCATATAATAGTTCTGCCAAAGTCATTAGAAAGAAAACATATGGGAGATATGATGAAGACATGGGAAGGGTAGATATTAGCTGCAGGCATAAGAAAGACCAACAAGTTATTACTCCAATCTCTGAAAGATAGGAGAACAGGCAAACACATACAGTGAGGTGGAATCAAATATTCATACACATAAAATTTGTAATTTATTATACTTTCAACTAATGAATAAACATACTTTTCATATAAGTAACTGTACACAGTTGCATAATAACTAATTATGCATGGAAAACAGGAAAAAAATCTTTGATTCAATAGAAATAAATCCCATTTATCCATTTTAATGGCTGAAAAAAAGTATTCGTACAATACATGTTTCAGATTTTAAAACTTAAATTGCTTTGATACTCTAGGTTATTCAAGTGGAATATTCTAGAATGTTTCAATAATGTTATCAATAGTTATTTTTAGCCTAAAAAATACAAACAGAACATTTATGCAAGAAGGTTATCATCATGGCAAGAGATAAAGAATTGACAAATTCACTAAAAGAACTGATTGATAAGCTCTGGAAAGAAGGTAAAAGTTACAGAAAAATCTCAGACAACCTGAATATTCCATTTACTGCAATTAGTTCATTCATTGCAAGGTATAAAAACCTCGAAACTGTTGAAAACCAAAGAACAGGTGCTCTATGGAAGATTTCTTCAAGCTCTTTGAGGAAATTAATGCATCAAATTAAACAAAATCCAATGGTTACTTGTCAAGAGTTGCAGGATGATTTGCTTTCATCAAGAATCTGTGTCCCTAAATGGACAATAAGCAGTGAAATTCATAGAAACAATCTAAAGTCATGCTCCCCTTGGAAATCTCCACTGGTATTGAAAAGACAGAGATGCCAAGTTGAAATTTATTCATGAACATAAGGATATGGAAAAATCATATTGGGAAAGAGTATTATGGACAGACGAAACTAAACTTGAGTTGTTCTGACGTAATTCTAGAAATCATGTATGGAGAAAAGATTTAAACAAAAAGAACACAGTCTCAGTAATGAAATTTGGTGGTGGCATCATCAAAGACTGGGAATGTTTTTCTGCAAAAGGTACTATAAAGTATCAAATGAAGGTTAAGCATTATGTTTTGTCTTGCAAGAATACTTTATTCACCCATTAAAATGGATAAATGAGATTTTTTTTCTACTGAATCAATTTTTTTCCGTTTTCTATGCATATTTAGTTATTATGCATCTGTGTACAGTTAATTATATGAAAAGTATGTTTATTCATTAATTGAAAATATAATAAATTAAAAATTTGTATGTGTAAGAATATTTGTTTCCTCCCACTTTGTGTGTGTGTGAATGGAATTGTGGTTAGTGGTATGGCTAGCACTTTGGGAAGAGAAGTTGTTGAACTGAGTTCAAATATTAGCAGAATTGGTTACATTTACTTTTGCAAAAATACCTTATTAATTTAATAAAAATTTTGTTTTTTTTTTTAAATTTAAAATTTTTTTAAAGAATTTCATTTTTCTAAATTGACCTTATTTCTTTATATTGATGTCAAATATTTTAATAATATTATTATTATCAGTTTGTAATTGTGATGGTTATAATGTGATGACAATGGTTTCACTGCTTAAAATGACGCAACAATTTCAATGTATCTATTTTGAATAAGATCACTTGCTTCCCCCTCCCTATTTTGTAACTGTCAACTGGCTTAACTCCTTTCTTTCCCTCTCTCACTGTCTTTCCCTTTCCCCTATCTATGTCTATCTCTCTTTCTCTTCACTCTTAAAAACTTTATATTAAAATCTCTATCTTTCTCCCCCTTTTGTGTTTCCCCTTTTAATTATTAAACTTTTCCTTTTTCTCTTTACTCGCTTCCTTGTGTTTGAATAAATTGAACTACATTTATTTTTGTAAAATTTGGTCTGAAGAGATGGATGCCTGAGTCCACAAAATAAATTGTCACCTGGCCGAATGAATTTTTAAGGATTCTGTATTCATTATTGCTCTGTTTTTATGTTGAGTTATCTTTAGAGTTATATCCTCCTTGGAATTATCCCTACTAATCATCAAAATGATATTTTATATATATATATATATATATATATATATATATATATATATATAGGGAGAGAGAGAGAGAGAGAGAGAAAATAGTAAGTTTTGGAAAAACACCTAATATTTTTTATATATTTATACTTTATAATGTATGTATGTTTATTTAAATTAAAGTTGCTCTTCTTACATGTCGGATTTCTAGGCTTAAATAAATATATATATATATATATATATATATATATGGCTGTTGACTTGTTAAACAAGTATGACTATTGCTGACAAGTTTGGTCAATGTCTTTGGTTCTCATCAGATTCACAATGGTGCTCCAATCTAAATCGTCTTGTAATACCTATTATGGATGTGCAAACTAAGTGTTTTCACTGTGGCTTTTCATGTTATAGGTAACACCAGAGTACTTTGTGCAGGTTTTCTGAGACATGCTGCATTTGAAGTTATTTCCTGCATCGTACTGATCTTAATTTGTCAAAAGTCTAACAATATGTGTCTAATGAAGCCTGCATTGGATAGACATACTTTACCACGTTCATCACGTGTAAAGTGACATCTTGCATGGGAACCAGTGGAGAAAACTCCCTTCGAGGCACCTACCAAAGGAAAATCTTCACACAACACTTACTGCAAAGACAAGGCCGGAACTAGCATGGAAATCTCTCTCTCTACACAAAATTGGCTCAAGAATTTTGTTAACAGGGAATCCTTACTTTTTACCTGCAAAATACTATTATTTTTCACTCTTTCAACAAGAAATAAAAGCTGTAGAACAGATATTTCAAGCCTTGGGTTTTGTTCATTCCACTCTTACTACCAAGCGCAAACACACAAAAGTGGGAAAAATTCTTACATGTCCTCAAAATGCTCATTTAAACAGTTATTGGTGCATTTCTTTGGCTCATGTTAGGATAAAGTGCCATAGAGCAACCCACTGTTGATCATTTCTTTGAGTATTCAGTTGTCTTCAATGAATGTGCACTCCGATACTGCTTGCATTGACCTTTCAAGGACCACATTGTCTGGTGTGTGGGTTATCCAGTGGATATTAAGAATCCATCTAAAACTGCATTGGAGGAATCTCTCCAGAACATCTAAATATCTGTGTGACACAACTCCTGTCTCACAGAAATACAACATGCATATCAGCACTCAGTCATTTGTGCACTTCTTAAGTTCTCTCTGAGCCTAACTCATTCTGTCAGAGCTGCAAAATCATCAATTGACTTCTTTAGACAAGCAAATATTTCATCATCAAGAGTGCAGTGTCTGTTTATAGTTCTCTCAAGGTATGTGAGTTTGTCACCTGGCTTCAGTTTGTGGTCATCAACCAATATTGATGGGTTGATGTAAGATGAACGTGGAGCAGGTTGGAATGTTGACAGGAAGGCCAAATGTTTTGCAAAAACAGGGAAGTTTACCTATCGAAGGCTGCATTTCCTGTTATGCCTAGTCTTCAAAACTGAATGGGAAATGCAGGTGTGTGTGTATGTGTGTGTATATATATATACATATCTATATATAATATGAAATAAAATAAAATGACATGTGGAAAAACCTCTTATAATGATGCATTTTGTTAAATTGCATTTGACTTTATCAAGGCAAATGTAGCAATTATATATATATTAAATATATTAGTGAAGCTTCCAGAAATTAAAGAAACTTATGAACACAAAAAAAATTTCCTACATAACAATTTATCCAATGAATTTCTTAAACACAGAAATAATTTCAATCACAATTTACATGTCAAAAATGCTGTTTCTATTAAGAGAGAAAGTAACTTCTTATATATAAAGTACAGTGTATATGTGTGTGTTTGTGCATGTCCAAGCAACACCTCTGCTCCCACTGGTCCAATTTCAGTGATTCATAGCTGTTTCAAAATTCCAAGAAAAGTTAAGCGTTGGGAACGATTAATATATTATACTAGCCGTTATCATTGCTTTCATAGTTCAAGTGAGTATTTCTTATTTTCCTTTTGTATCTAAAATTGCAGCAAGCTAGCTAAAATTTTAATCTAGCTTAAAGGCTGCTCTATCAGATGGCATTTAAGCTAGCTCCTGTGGAGGACTATTAGTTTTGCCATCATCACAATAGCTAGGGAAGAGTAGATGTGATAGGCATCAATAAACTACAGAAGAATTCAAAATTGATCACTGCATTTAAGTATTGATGTTTAAGCTTACCGTTTGAAAGTTCAATGATAATTCTTCTGCTGCCACTTAATTTAAGGATGATTTGATGTACGTAGGTCCTTATTTTCCCTATAAATACTTACTTTTATTTCATGGGTGACAGAACTGGGAACAATTTATAAGATAAAATTAATATAGTGTAAAGATGGGAAAATAGAAATTAAAATTAGTTATACATTCAACATTTGAAGAGTTAGAGAAACATAATAGCTAATTAAGAGAAAACCTATATCATGGAATCTATAACTGCGAAATTGGAGCTCGATTAAAAAGCTCCAGCTCTACTTTAGAGTAATTTGTATTTACTCAAAACCCCATGAGGGCAGGTTGCGACATAAGATTGGTTTAATGTGGAGAGCCCAAGCACATACATCCAGGCAAGGAACAAAAATTGTCCGCAGTCCCCGCAACCATTGATTTCGCTGGCCTTGGTGCATGCACCGATCCCTTTCTCTAGTGTAATGAGAGGGCATGGCCTCAGGCAGCCATTCCCCAGGGCCAGCCCCTCTCAGTATAATTTTCCTTAGTTGTGCCCCTGAATGTACTTTGACCAAGGACAAAGACACAGCTGAGAGATCATAATGTGTTACAAACTACTTAGAGTAATTTGCACGGTATTTACTTGACCTCTCCCTCTGTCATGATACAAGGTCAGTTTTTAACATGGGGACCCAAGCGTCTTCACTCGGGCCACTGGTCTTAGCTGTGATACTACCAGTGCAGGGACAGACCTCATGTCATAACCTGACTCAATGCGGGGTCAAGTAAATACAGTGTAAATTCCTCTCTCTTGAGTGGTATACACATTCTGATACTTACCGGTAAGTTTTTAATGGTCATAGCTTATCATAGCTGGTCTAAGCTAGTCATAGATGGTCATAGCTTGTCAGACCTAGTGTAAGCTAGGCATAGCTGGTCCAAGCTGGTAAGAGCCGGTCTAATCTAGTCGTAGCTGTGCAGGGATGAATCCCTGTGACTAGTAAGTATCCGAAAGTTTATATCCCTGAAGAGAGAGAAATTTACATGCTAAAAGCTCAATATCTATATATTATCTACTTCTAGGCAATATCACACTTCAGGTTTAACTAATTTGCATACTGATTTTAAAAAAAGTTTATTTCATTGATTAACTGTCCTTCATTACTGTTCTTTTATTCAAGGATTGCTTTGATTTTCATATCAAAAATAGTTCCGTTTAGAAATATCATCTTATATCGGACAGAAAAGTGTTTGAAATTTGCATTTTAATTGGCCTTCAACAAGTCAGCATCTATTTGTAAAACTTTCCTTAATTATAACAAGCCATTTATGAATGAAACATTAATTTAAAACTTTTGTTTCAAAGATTTCAAGTAGTGAATATGTCTTACTTTGTGAAGCAATAGTGAGTGGGTGAAGCCTGCTAGTATTTTATATACTTGTTTATAAGCTAACTTCAAGCATAATGTGACCCCAGAATTTTTTTGTATGAGTTTTAATCCCTCCAGAAGAATGGTCATTAAAAATACATGATTTTTAACATCTTACTTGTGTTTAGTTTGACCGCCTAATTTTGGTTAAAAAAATGATTAGAAAAACTTGCACTATACTTGAGTATATACAATACTAAGAGGAAAAGTTTTCAAAAGTGCAATAATAAATACTTGACCAAAAAGCATACAGCCTGGATTTTCCAAATATCTTCTTTCTTAAAAGAAATGCTCCATTCTAAAGTCACAATATTTATGTACAACCATAAAAATTAATGGTAAATGGTTAGTCTGTCTATATTTCTGATATGATGTATTATGTACAGTATTTATATTATTCGGACTATTGTCCTCATCTTTGTCGCCATATTTATCACAACATTTCGGCCGTTGTACGCTCCCTTCTTCATTTCGATCACTGGAGTATTCCAATAGATAATCTGATGGAGATGTTGACTTTCTGTACACAAACAACACACTTCGGAATGGGATCACACATATATTGACAGGATAAGGGCTTAGCAATGGGCTCGCCATTATCACCAGCAATGGAGAATATATACATGGAATACTTTGAAGAAATGGCATTAGAATCTATATCGCTAAAGCTTACTATATGGTTAATGTACGTAGATGACACCCTCATACTCTGGCCACACCAGGAAGATGTCCAGGTTCTACTGGACCATGTGAACTCAATAAGACCTTTGATACAGTTCACAATGGAGAAAGAGAGTAACAACACACTCCCATTCCTGGATGTACTGATATCTCGAACAGAGCATGGGTTCAAGACATCCGTATACCGTAAACCGACATTCACCGGACAGTACCTCAATTTCAACTCCCACCATCCATACAGCGTAAAGAAAGGGATCGTCCGTTGCTTACAACACTGAGCAAAAGTCATAAGTGGCGACCCAGAGATGTTAGATAAAGAATTGGTCAGTATAAGTGGTACCCTACAATGTCACAACTACCCTGGGTACATAGCCCCCAAAAACTGAGATAGGCGGGTACAAGAAGGGGAGGAGGACAACAACACTCAGAAAACAGTCTGCCTGCCTTATGTGAAGGGGTTATCAGAGAAAATACAAAGTATCTGCGGTCCATATAACATCAGGACAACCTTCAAGAGCTTGACAACACTTCGCAGATATCTCTCTCAAATGAGACCCCCCCATACAGGAGAACATGACTAAAGACTGTGTGTATGCTATCCCGTGCAGCTGTGGAAAGGAATATAAAGGAGAGACAGGCCACCCCCTCAAGGTAAGGCTTCAAGAACACCAGAAAGCTGTAACGCGAGGGGAAGTAGAAAAATCAGGCATGGCTGACCACATATGGAGAGAGAAGGGAGATCACCACCCTCTGTGGAATCATGTTGAGATCATAGACAGGGAACACCATTGGAAAATTTGTGAACTTAAGGAATCAGCACATATGCTAGGCCACAAAAATCTCCTGAGCCGACCAAGCATAGAAATAAATACAATATGGGAACCAGTAATAAGGAGTGCCAGAGAAAAGCAATGATGAAGTTGCAATATGAGCTCTGGTAAAAAAAAAATGCAATGATAACAGCAAAATTGCAATATGAGCACTGGTAAAAATGGTTGCTGAAAACATTAGGTTTATAATACCCAGAAATTCATACCCAGATGTCCTCAAGGACACATGGCACAGTGGATAAAGGTGTTGGTTAGATCCAGTGACAGAGTGTGAGTTCAATACCCGGTTAAGGCAGTGGAGAACTTTCAGAGGAGATATTAGCAGGAGATAACTGACATCTATCAAACATGGAACTAGATCGAAATAAATGGTTCAGTTCGAAATTCCAACCACCTGAAGAAGGCTGGAGTGTACAACGGCCGAAACGTTGTGATAAATATGGCGACAAAGATGAGGACAATAGTCCGAATAATGTAAATACGGTAAATGGTTAATAATACTAAAAATAGCAACAACATAAATTCACTTTTGTTTAAAATCATCTCAAGAATTTAAATCATAGAATTCCTTTCCTTAATTAGAACATTCATTATTGCAAAGTTATACAGGTTTCTAGATAAAACTATATTTGCCTTGATAAATTTCCTCAAGGTCTGAAGCATGAAGGGTTTTCCTCTTTCTTTCATTGATATTGTCTTTGTAGATACATTTATTAAATCATTGCAAAAGTTCATACCTGACTAGAAAATTAAAAACAAAATTTTACATAGTCACAAAAAAACATTTATTAGTCAAGTATAAAATTGTTGATGCCATTTTTGTAGAGAGTTTGTGAGGCAGTTTTCAACATTTTCAACAGATTGTACAGTGTTTTGTCATTTAAATTGTTCTGTAGAGACCAGACCAAATGAAAATCCAAAGAAGCCAAGTTAGGAAAATACAGTGGCTGCTGAAGGGTTTTCTCAACTCTTTAAGTTTCTGCAAGGTCTATTTTGGAAACATACAGTCATTTTGGAAATTGACAACTTTCTGATTTACCAAAATTGGCCTATTTCTTCTTCAAATAGTGAAAGGCAGTTAAGATATCAATTAGCAAGCTCTTCTGTCAAAATCTTCAGTTTATTCTCCATGATGACAAGCAAAGTGCCTTCATTGAAGTCAGAAGGTTGCTCGGATTTTGGTTCATCACTTAGGTGAAAATCATCTTGATGAAATCGGCCAAGAGATTTTTTGATCATCTGAAGAGCAGGAGCACATTCCAAATAAACCTTCTGAATATTTTTTGACACACAGTTCTGACATTTACTTCTTTCTAAAATTCATAGAGCATATGGTGAAAGTGTAACTTTTCATCCTCCATCTTTAAGTCATTCATTTGAGGACAAAAGGTCAACATTCCACAAAGTCTGATTCATCACTGAACGATGCAAGCTTTCAAACCGACCAGAAATTAGCACCAAAACAAGTTGTAGTCATTTCATATTAACAATGAAAATTGAGCATAAACTTTTGCAATGATGTGAGATATATATATATATATATATATATATATATATATATATATATATATATATATAGAGAGAGAGAGAGAGAGAGTGAGTGAGTGAGATAGATAGATAGATAGATAGATAGATAGATAGATAGATAGATAGATAGAAATGGAATGGAATGGAATTGTATGACAAAGTGGAGGAATTTTTTTTTTTTTTTTTTTTTTATCTAGTCAAATTCTAAAATTCCAAGCACCCCGCTGTTGTACCTATGTGAAGTCCTACCAACATAAGAAAATTGTGCTGATGAAGTTCTGAAGGACAAAATGCATCACAGGTAAACATTTTCCACTTTGTTATACAATTTTCACAATACTGTTCTTGATATATATATATATAGATATATAACATTAGAGAAGGAGAGACAATTTTCATCATAGGGTTATCAGAGGACCAGTATATCAAACAAGGTTGTTTAGATTTTTGTTTAGTTTCAGTAAACTATGGAGGATGTTTTGAAGAATATATTCTTCAGCAATTCCAGTCAATCAATCAAGTTGATTATTTTTATGGTTTCAAGTGTTTGTCACACATATGAAGACATCATCTTAATCATAGCTACTTAAAATCATTTCAAAATGAAACTTTTCCTGAAATTCCAAAGAGATTTAAAGAATTTACATTTGTTAAGTTTCATTTATTTATATACCTTGAGCAATTTCTTTCTTGGTTAACAATAAATACTTATTTTCTTTCTCTTCTGTAACGTGTTTATCTGAATCCTAATCTTATCAGTTCCTGTTCATTTTACAAAAGACAAGAATAATGAAGGATATAGGTATGCATATACATTCAGGAGGTATTTATAATGTTACTATTCAAAAGAATGAATCATTCTTGGAGCAGTGATTAGGAAAACTATTTTTTTTCTTTTCTTTCCTTTCTTTCTTTTACCCTGGAGAGATTCCACTTGAAGATTAAAATCAGGTTTATCTTGTTTTCTTCCATTTTTTTTCCTTTTCTTTTTATCCATTTTGTTCTTGTATGTCTTTCTTTCAATATTTCTTTTCTCTTTTTTTTTTTTTTTTTCAACAATCTCCTCTCTTCATTTTCTCTTTCTTACTCTTCTTTATTTTGTGCTTTTTCTTTTGTTTTTTCTTCATTTATTCCTCTTCATTATTTTTTATTGTCTACTCCTTTGCAATGTTTATCTTATATTTTCCAATTTTTTTTTCCTTTACAATTTCCTTCATCTGCTTCATTCTTTCACTTCTCATTTTTTCCTTCCTCCACTTTTTATCCTCTCTATTCTTTAACTTTTTCTTTACTTTCCATTCCTCATTTCCTTCCGTCTTTTCATTTGGTTATTTACCCTTTTCTTCTACATTCCTATTACTCTTTCCTTTTTCATTTTTCTACCTCCTTCTCATTATGCTTTCCTTTCTTTTTTTCTTTTTCCTCTATTAACATTTCTCATGTTTTTGGTTTTTTCTTCCTCTAATTTATTCTTTCCTTTTTTATTTTATTTTTTTTTTTTTTTTTTACTTCTGTACGGTTTTCTTCCACCTTTTCATTAATTTTTTTGCGTCTTTTATGTTATTTTTTTCTATTGCCACTTACTTTTGCTTTTTCTCACCATCATCCTTTCTTCGTTATTATTGTCCTGTTTATCCTGTTCTTCTCTCCACATCTCTTTACTTTTATCATTTCTATTAGGTTGGTGCAAAAATAATGACGTAATAATGTCGTTTTTTTTTTACGTAATTTTTAACGTCAAAAACGACATTATTATGTCATTATTTTTGCACCAACCTAATATATTCTATTCAGTCTGAAAGATTATCACCCAAATCCTTAATATTGTCAGAATTCTTCTTCTTCTTCAAAATCTTGTCTTCTGACATTTATATCTTTTTACATTCTCTCCTTCATTCAACACGTTTTCTTAACATCTCTTCTTTTTTCGCCATCACTATTTATTTCCATAGCAATCATAATCTCAGAATTTTGGTAAAATACTCAATGTTTTTTTGTTTTTTTTTACATATATCCCAATCCCTGATGTGGTAACAAACATAAACCAATAGGAGGACAAATAGGGAATACCTCTTGCTTTGTTTGTCTTATTCTTCAAGATAAGAGTTTTTCATTTATTTTTTACTTCACAGCCGTTTTGTCTTCTACTTCTAAGCAGCCATCTTTGTAAAGTTCTTTTCTCCTGTATGTTGTTCTACTATCAACAGCCTTTAGGCTTTACATTATTTACTATTTCTTTTATTTCATTTTTCTTTTTTTTTTTTTGAGAAGAGGTTGAAAGAATGAGAAATGAATTGAAATTGATTGTTTTTCATAACAGCTATTTGAGACTTTTTTTTTTTTTTTTCATGGACAGGATTTAGTTTCTTTTCCTTCATTTTTATCACTATTGTTGGGCTAAAGAAATACTTTATCTATTCTAGGTATACTATGGGGAATACGCACAGACTATATATACACACACATACATACATATATATATATATATATATATATATATATACACACACACACATATTTATATGTATTCACTCATATAAAACAATTTTTCAGCAACAATAAGGGTAATTCATTCTTTAAACATCCTATAATGGCTTATTCTGTCTGTGGGTGTATTCTTAGTAGATAAGACCCTATTTTGGGTTCATTATCAACAACCATTGCTGAGTTTAATCTAAGATAATTCTTCAAATATATAGATTTATAATAAAAAAAAATATTAATTAATACATTATAGCTTTTGGAGCTTTTAATATCAAATTTAATAAAAAATATTTTATCAAAAAAATATATATTTTCCATAATGACTAAGCAATAACAATCATCAATACTTAAAAAGAAGGGGAAAAAATTTTCCTGTGTCTTGGAAGTGTAATCTTATACTAAAATATTTCCTTCTCAACTCCAGAAAATTAATGTTAACCAATTAAAGGCATGTAGTTTCAGATTCTTCTTCCAACAATCAGTCTTCTTGCAAGGGTATGAGAGGTTTTTCCATCTCAAGGTTCTTCTTCTAACAATCAGTCTTCTTGCAAGCATATGAGAGGTTTTTCCATCTCAAGGTTCTTCTTCTAACAATCAGTCTTCTTGCAAGGATATGAGAGGTTTTTCCATCTCAAGGTTCTTCCAACAATCAGGCTTCTTGCAAGAATATGAGAGAGGTTTTTCTATCTCAAGGTTCTTCTTCTAACAATCAGTCTTCTTGCAAGGATATGAGAGGTTTTTCCATCTCAAGGTTCTTCTTCCAACAATCAGTCTTCTCGCAAGGATATGAGAGAGGTTTTTCCATCTCACTTGTAGGTCAGGCATTTATATAAATTCCTGTTATCTAGTTTCCTGGTGTTAGTATATCGTAAATTAAACAGTGTTTAATTCCATATTTATGTTTGTGTGTGTATTTATATTCTCATAAGTATCTAATGAATACATCAAGTATATCACTAACCTAACAAGCTTGATAAAAATAAAGGAAAAAAATAAAAACATGTTCATAAAATAATATAAAATGTCTCAAATGTTTGATTCCTTTAAGGCAGGTTGGTTCCACTTCTACCAATATGGTAGAAGTGGAACCAACCTGTACTACCATTTAACCCAGTACAACCTATCATATCTTAATTGGTAAAGAGATAGGTGCCACCAGATAATTTCCAGTAAATGAGAAATGACAACAAGAGCTATTATTCTTTTTACGTGCCATGTCCTTTCAGTAAATACGTGATCGTTGCTCTCCTTCTCCTCCTCCTCCTCCTTCTTCTATCCCTTGCAGCTCTCAACAAGTTCCTTCCTTCTGCTATCTCCCCCAGACTACATTCTGTAATCCACCTGCTCAAGCCCACAAGAAATGTCACACACTGCTTTCCCTTTCTTGTGTATCAGACACTCCAGGCCCTCCTTCCTCATTATGTGTCCCAGAAACATCAGCTGCCTCTTCCTGATGTTAAGCATGAGCCTCCTGCTTGTCTGTATCCTCTCCAAAACTTCATCGTTGCTCACACGCTCAGTTCACAAAATCCGAAGCATCCTTCTGTAGAACCACATCTCCATGAGTCTCTTCTTCATCCTTGAGGAAATTGTCCAGCATTCGCTGCCATAAAGAAGGACAGATATCACATAACAGCTCAGTATCCTTTCCTTTGTTATCAAAGAGATCCTCGTGTCTCGCAATACTCCACCCAGCTTTTGGAATGAAAGCTTGGCCATCCCAATACATCTAGGGATCTCAGTGTCATATTTACCATCCTCTGTCAAAACGCTTCCCAGATATTTTAACTTCTTCATCTGCTTGATTCTAGTGTTCTCAACCTGCAAATTGCATTTCAGGCCCTTCCTCTTACTGATGACCATGCATTCTGTCTTCTTGTAGTTTATGCTTAGTCCCTTCTTCTCACTCTCCATTGCTATCTTCTGTAGGACATTTTGTAATTTCTTTTCCGTGTTTGCTATCAGTACTGTGTCATCTACATATCTTATGTTGCCAAGATTGTAGCTGCCAATGTTAAATCCCAGTAGGGTTTCCAACTCTCTCAGAATTGCCTCGTTGTACAGGTTGAATAGGTTGGGTGAGAAAATGCATCCTTGCCTTATGCCCCTTTCTGTTTTTGTATATTCACTGGACTCATTCCCTATGAGCATGCATGTTTGCTGCTAGTGAGGGGTTCTTGATTATTCTGATATCTTTCCCGAATATGTCAAGGTTGCTGAGCAGTTCCATTGAAATCAGATAAAGTGTAAATCCAAAATTGTTTTATTCCAGTATTATTGAGATGTTTTGCAAAAATTGTTCCTCTTTTTCTTTAGCCCACTTTCTTCTTAATGACGCCTTCACTACTTCAGCTTGGACTGTTACTCTGAGTGATACTTGAACTCCACACAGACTGACTATATTGTCCTCCTCTTATTTATACCTGGTACATAGCTGTAGCAGCAGATACAAAATGTGTGAATATTTAACAGAAAAATGCAAAGATTTATTTTACTACAGTATAACATTTCTAATAACTATACATGCTATTTTAAAATACTGTGTAATTTTTATATTTCTCTGTAAATTACAAATTAATTAAATCCACTCCATAAGGATACTTTATCTTATTAATAATCTTTAACAAAAAGATGTTTTTATTTTGTCAGAAACTAATTAATTGAATATAATGTGTCAACTATAATTTGAATCTCTCAAATTTGTTTCTTTTACCAGATTTTAATTTAGATTTTTTTTCTCCACAAACACTACACTATCTTGACTTTTATCTATTAAGGTTTTTCGATTAAAGCTTGAAAGTAAATTCAAGGGAGATAATCTAGTGATCTAATGTTAAGGATTTTGCAGAGAGCATAGCTGTTATCAGCATGAAGATCTAAGGACTTTGGGAAAGGCATGAATCTATCACTTCTCTCTTTACTAACAGATTATACCATTCATGTTTCTTCCAATGATTGTAAAGAATCCTTTTTTACCATGAAGACATGCCATGTTCTTTCTACTACCATTTGTGCTATCTTGAAACTGATTGATGTCTTGATTCATAAACCAGGTGGAACTAGCTTTAGATCCTTACATCTTTCTAGGAAAGTCAGGTGTTTGACAATTGCAGCTTTTCCGCTTCCCTCCATTACTATATAATATCATGTCTGTATTGATTTGATTATTTCTATTTGGATTTTTAGGATGAGGAGTTATTGCCATTTACATTCCGACACATGTCCTCATATTTTTTTGTTACTGTTATCACATTTTGACCATTATACCCTCCAGCTGTTATATTATGTTTGATTGAATAATATTAATAATTTTTCCTTGTCTCAATGGATTTGTATAATAAAAACATTTGAAATTATTCAGTCAATAATGTTGGCATTAATTTCTGATCATTGATAATCCTAATTTTATATGTATATTTTTCAATGCATTTACATTACACATGTAGCAGACCTATCATTTAAGTTAAAGCATGCATAAATTCTTAACCACTGAAAATCTTTCTGTCATGGTTTCAATGCATTTTACCTATAAAAAAATCATTGCAATGCATTTATATTATATATAAAGTACACACAAGTTTTTAGGCAAATGGCTTATATTATTGTAAATTTAATTTAATTTATGATGGCGAAAAATACCGACTTCTACTAACATAGAAAAAATGAAGACGTTTTGTGCACAAGCAAACAGAAGCCATTTTTGTTATAGTCTTGCATTTTAAGACAGTCAAATTATTAGGTAACCATTGCAAACTTATCAAATTATGAACTGCAGAAATGATTTATTGCAAACCAAAAAAAATCTATTGTCTCTGAAATTGGAAAAGACAGTACAAATGTTGAAATGACAAAAATTGTTTACAGTAACACAGACTGTGTGAAGAGTGAAAAAAAATATGCTGAAAAAGAAACTGGTGATTTGTGTAGATCAGATAAGGATGAGTTGAGACAGCATGAGAAATGCCTCAAATTCAGAGTATTGTTAACCCTATCATTGCTTAAGAGATTTGACTTGTTAAATATCTTGAGTCCCTGACTGAATATGTGATATTCTTATTCTTCTATAAACCATGTCCCTTCAGGACTGGGGTGATCACTGCTCTCCACAACTTCCTGTCCTTTGTAGCTCTTAGGTTTGTTTTTTCATTATCCCTTCCAGTCCTTGTTATGCCAACTATTTATCCAATGTGTTTCCTCTTTAGAATTGCAAATTATGAAATATAGTTTAAGACTTTTGCAAATTATGAAATAAAGTTTAGGACTTTTGCAAATTATGAAATACAGTTTAGGACTTTTGGTAAAAAAAAAAAAAAAATTGTTGATTTCTGGTGTCTTTATTCAATCATGTGACAGGTATTAATGATGTGTATTGCAGGCACATTTAGGCATTCACTGACTACAGACATATAAAGCTTGTGGCATATTTTAAAGCTTCCAGTTTTAAAGTGTTAAAAATAAAAATAAAAAGAGAAACAGCTCTCTTTAGTAAAACTATATTTATATAGGTTGAACTATGTAATATTTCCAAATCATTTTCAGACCAAATTCATGTTGCAAAATATGTCAAAGGTTCAAAAAAGTTGCATAATTTGGATAATCATAAAATTTAATTTCTAATACTTAATATTGTTATCATCACCATCTATGTGCCATGTCCATTCAATAGCTCTTAATAAATTTTGTCTTTTTGTTATTTCCCTGTAAGCATTCTGAAACCAAAGGAAATGTTTGTCGCAGATTAATTCCACAACATAGAGAACAAATCACTGTAAGTTTAGACTTGAATATCAGGGGCAGAAAGAAATGCCGAAAACTCGATTTGCAGGTACTATCTCACAAATGCCAATGCACGTAACCAGTCAGAAAAATAACTCACTCTCTGATGAACATGGTAGCCAAAATATATCAATTTTTCCTCTTGATTTGAGAACACCAACTGCATCAGTCAAGTATTTTTCATTTGTCGACAATTGGGAGAGGATGCCAAGTATTTTGCATAACAAAACGGACTTGTTTTTAATCTAAATATTCTGTCTTCAGCATGTCATGCGGAATACGTGCCTTTTTTTAAGTAATTTTCTTTTCTGTTGCAGGATACACGCGACGTGCTGTTGCTTGGTTTGATGAGGTAAGTCGCCGTTTTCTTCGCTAAATTCTCCTAAATCTTGTTCTGCCATCCATTTACACAAGCTTGCTAGGTAGGTTGTGTCATTTTCCTCTCTACCTCTTGCCCTTTATTTATATATATATATATATATATATATATAAAATTTTCTGAAGCTTCTTTCTTGATTATGTGCCCTAGAAATTTAAACTTTCTCTTCTTGAATATGCGTCATTTTTGTTTCTATTTTCTCTAAAACTTTGTCATTGCTCACATTTCAAGTCCATGATATTCTCAGCATCCTTCTGTAGAACCACATTTATGTCGCTTCATGTCTCTTCTTCATCTGTGAGGTGATTGTATGTCTAGCATTTGCTGCCATATAGGACGACTGATATTACATAACATTTAAGTACTCTTTTCTTTGATTCTATCAAACTGTTCCTGTTTCTTAATACTTTACTTAGCTTTTGGAAGATGGTAATTTTTATTCATTTAATTATATATGAACAACTTCTGAAACATTTCATGTATCATTCAGACAATTGAACCTCTTCTTTTTTTTAATAAGATTTCTCAAATATCCAAGCCAGACGACAAAAATGAATAAATAAATGATAGCCCTTATTAAGTGTAATGATGCACATTTGATTCTGTGGGTATTAAAGATACAGAAATATGACTGAGTAGGCGTCTGCAATAGGGATTAGCTAGTGCTTCTAAAGCAGAATATTCGAGTAGAAGAGACGGCTACATTTACAGTTTAAACTCCCAGATCATATATGTGGTTTTCTAAGGAGATTCCCTCTCCTTAGAAAACAGGGAATTGAGAAATCAGAGTAAGGGATTGATGAATTAAGGTTGGATTTGAAAATCTTTTGAAATCAAAATATTAATGAAAAATTGCAAAACTTTCATTTGTTTTTTATATATTTGATCTTATATATTTTGTTCTGCTATTTCATAGTCATTTTATCGGTAGTGAAAGAGATAATCACCTACCTCGAAAAAGAGTTCGTATTTTGTGTGCAATCTGCTGAAGGAGAATTAAAAAAAATGTAGTTAGCAAAAATCTGCTACTTTAAGTATAACAATCTATTCTAATGTTCTTTCCTCCCCTGAATGGCATGGCCAATCAGAAAAATCATTTGGTAAATAAAAGCCGTTATTTTTCACTTACCAGCAGTTGGATTTTTTCTGAGGTTGATGGATGAACACGTGTATCTGCTGGTAAAAAGTGATGGTTGGATTTGTGACCCCCATTTTGTCATTTCTATGTTGCCTGTTGGACTGTTACAATGGACTATCATTTGAAATGTGATTTGGCTACAAGTGTAGTGGTTGAGAGACAGAAGAAATCTATTGCAGGCATTTATTGCTACTATAAGTTTGCAATTTTTTTTCTTTTCTTTACCCCAACATTATCATTTAAAACTGTATGAACCTACATTGGAATGTATAGTTATCCCTCAGATATATTTTATGATTGTGAAAATATTATCTGTTCTTATATTTCATGGGTACATGTGTATGAGCAGACAAACCTGTTTTTATTTTTTAGACAATGCAATTAATGTTTATCAGCCCAGAAATCAATGTCCTACAAAAGATAATGTGGCTGCCAACAGTAATCACATATGTATTCCCTTTTTCTATGATGGATGCCATGTTTAAGCCAGGTGTCTTAACTAATTAGGCTATGAAAGCCACCATGACAAAGCAAGGCTCAGTTACCATGAGAAATACACGTGTCTCATGAGAACCTTTCAAAATCTATACCTGCTAACGAGATTTATTTTTTTTTACCTGAAACATAAACAAAGTAATTTTAAGCAGTTAATGGATTGTTTATCTAAGAAGATTTCTTTCTTACTATAAACACTATATTTAATGGGTACATGTGTTTAAGTAGACATCCCTGTTTTTTTAAACAGGATGACTGATCTGTCAAAATTTTTCCTGAGATGAGGTATTATGTACACTATTTCCATTATTCGGACTATTGTCCTCATCTTTGTTGCCATATTTATTACAACATTTCGGTCGTTGTACGCTCCAGCCTTCTTCAGGTGGTTGGAATGTCGACCTGCATAACTTTATTTCGCTCACTGGGGTAGGCTGTTCTAGTTCCATGTTTAATGGATGTCAGTTATCAGTTATCTCCTGTTAATTTCCCTCTGGTTAAGGCAGTGGAGAATTTTCAGAGGGAAATTAACAGGAGATAACTGATAACTGACATCCATCCAACATGGCATGTGGAACTAGAAAATCTACTCTAGTGAGTGAAATAAAGGTTGGTTGGTTGGGTTTTATGGCATATCAACCACTGTAGGTCATTTAATGCCAAATTAAGTTATATATATATGTGTACACACACATACATACATATATATATATATATATATATATATATTAAATATATAGTACTATTAAACCTACAGCTGGCAACATTACTTTTTCAAAAACGCATAGCTGGCAACATTACTTTTCCAGAAATGTATAGTTGGCAACATTACTTTTTCAAAAACATATAGCTGGCAACATTATTTTTCCGAAAACGTTATCTGAGACCTTGCTGTTGGACATAGATTATCATCATACCCAGGACGCAGATGTAGTTTATCGCCATACCCAGGATGCGGATGTAGTTTATTGTCATATCCAGGATGTGGGTAAGATCTGGAAAAAACTGGGAGTTCACTATTTGCCCAATGCTGGGACCCTAACAGGTGCTACCACCCCGGGTCAGGGTGAACCTCCGCAAATCCTCCTGATCAGAGGCCTTGCTGTTGGATGCATTTTAATGTCATACCCAGGACCGCGAAATAAAGGGTTCAGTTTGACATTCCAACCACTTGAAGAAGGCCGGAGGATACAACAGCCGAAATGTTGTAATAAATATGGTGACAAAGATGAGAACAATAGTCCAAATAAGGGTGACTGATATCTACCAACCTGAAGACTGACAATTTTTTTTATAGAAAATGTGCCTCTCAACAGCAGTCAGACCCGATTTCATTTTTCATCAACAAATCCTGTTTTAAACAAGATGTACTTTACCATTAAGCAATAGGAAGTCATTACAGCAAAGCAAGGATCAGTTACCCTATTTATGAAGTGCACATATCTCATTGCTACCCCTTGAAGTCAATATCTGCTAACTTTTTATTTGTAACTGAAACAAAGTAATTTTTAAGCAATTAATCCAGCATTATTTCTTACTACTATAAATGTTCTGCTTAGTCATGCAATTGAGTAAATATTCCTGTCTTTTTCTTTAAATGGTAAAATTAATGTCTAATAGCCTTTTACATTTCTGAAAAGAAGCTGTTAGGCAGCTCGACTCTAAATTGATGAGATCTTGATGCCAGTTTAGTACAGCTCTTAAATTAAAAAAGTCTAAATACAATAGCGAAGAGCTCATCTGAACAATTACCATGAAAGTATTTATAGAAAAGGCATAGAGAGGCAACCTTATGGCAGTGGGAAAGTGACTGGAGCCGAGCCAACAAATCAAGATCAATAATACTGCTGATTCTTCTTTGGATTTTATCAAAGAGCTCAAGGTAAATAGCAGGGGCACTGCACCATGTGTGGCAGCAATATTCTAAACATGGATGGATGGCAGACTTATAAATACGTAAGATAGATTCTGGAGAGAAATATTGTCTCACATGACACAGTGAACTGACTTTCTTAGCAGCTGATCTAGCAGTGGATTCAATACAGACTTTCCACTTCATGTCAGTTGTAAATATTAGACCATTTTCCTGGAGGTTAGCATCAGCCATACTGATGGAAGGCAGAGAAGACATTGAAATTAATAAGTCATCTTTTGCCCCAGTTAACTATGAACTTGAGGTTGTTTTGGACATCAAGAGTGTACCTATGAAATATAATATTCATAGTAATAAGAAACAAATTCAAATTGTAAAATCCATTAATTGCTTAAATATTTAATCTGCTGATTTCGGACATGACTTCTGGGATGACCGTATATATTGTATATTTTATGTATTATTTAATTAAGTTATATTTAAAATCATTTTAAATTATTTTTTTTTATATCCACTAGCAATTTTCTGAAGAAGTAATGGATTTTACTTTATTAATCAGATTTTATCACTTTAAATTTTATTTTTAAGTTGACACTTGTATTTGAGTAATCATTCTATTTATTTATCAAACAGTATATTTATTCATTTTTGTCTACTGATCTGGATATTTGAGAAATCTTATTTAAAAAAAAAAAAAAAAAAAAAAAAAGAACTTTCTGACATCATTTGAACCTATGCCTGGCTGGGCACAGGAAACTGTCATTAGATCCGATATGTTCTTGACTGACTGATCTAAAGAAAACTTAGCTGATCAGTCAAGGTTGAATAAGTCCTTTAAACAAAATTTCTCTTATCAAACACTTCTTGAAATATTTCATATCTGCTCAAGTTCATATCTAAATGTAAACAAAGCAATTTTCTAAAGAAGTAATGGATTTTTATTTATTAATCAGATTTTATCATTTTAAATATTATTTTTTAGTGGATACTGGTATTTGAGTAGATATATATGCTCTCCAGCAGGATTAGAATCTGCATCCACCTGGGCAGAGGGAACTGTCATTAGATCCCACACACTCTTGCCCAACAGACCTACAGAGAACTTAACTGAGTAGACAAGGCTGAATAGTGCTTTAACATAGACTTTTCAAAATTTTTCATGTCTGCTCAGTTTTTATATCCAAATGTAAACAAAAGAATAAAAATGAGACAAATTCATTTTACATCTCATGTTGCAAATTGTACTTTGTATTTCATTGTTAGGAGACTTTATATTTATTCTTTTTTTTAAGCATCATTTTTTTTCTTTTCTTATTTTGTCTTCTAACAAAAGGAGCAATAAAAGACACTTTCAGTTTATTGTCATTAAAATTATATGAATAAATATTTTTTAAAATAAAAATATATCAAACTTCTTTGTGGGTTAATTAAATATTGATGACTGAGAAAGATTTTCTTTTAGACTAACTCATTATAAAAATCATAATTAAAATAATTCTTGTTTTTTTTATGACATTGTTATGTTTATCATCAATAAATCAAACTGTCATATTCATTATCCATAATTGTATAGTTTCTGGAACATTTCTCCAAATTTTCATGTCGTTTACTAGAATAGAAATATCCATAACCAGTCAAATCAGGCAGCTCAGCATGGGACAAATATTAGCAAGGGTTATCTAGTTGACCATTACTACTTCATAGTGAGGTTGATCATCGCTGAGTGACACACAGAAAATGTTTAACATTAAAAAGCTTAACAAGTAGTGAGTTGGATCCTGATTGAGTGACAATCAATTGCAGTACTAGATTGGCAGCTAGGTTTCATCACCTTACTGTTTAAATTTCTAGCTGTAACCATAAGTTCTATGCTAACAGTTTCTTCACTTGCAATTCTCGCTTGTAGAACTCTTGCTTTCTAGTCAACATTGGTCCTCAAAAATTTAAATGCAATGTTAATTGCTATCTTCTAACTTCTCAATTTCTGTCCTTTTATTGTTCTTAATAATGTTTTTCTTTTTTTTTTTATTATTTCACACTCAGTAACCCTCTGCATCTTAGTGGCTTTATTGCCATGTTTGGGGTGAAATGATTGAAAAAAAAATGTATTCTGTATTTAGATAATGTAATGTTGTGCTTCAGAAAGGCACATGGTTAGGTTCTAGATATTGCTTATTGGGTCCTCATTGTAATGCAGGAAAGAAACATAATGAAAAAATTGTTAAAAAAACCCAAGGCTGACACTTGAAGGAATCATTCTTGTTTACTTATGTGCTTTAGCAATGAGACAAAAGAATGTGAAATAGAGCTCCATCCTTAATGCATTCACTGAAGTGTTCTGCCACTAGCTGACAAAACATTCCTCTTTTATGGAACTCAAACTCCTTCCTCCTGCTAGCTTGATTAGGAAAAGCTATAAATTCCCTGCCTATACTCATACCAGACCAAAACATTTTGGTCAAGACTGACCAAACATTGGTAAGAGTATCATCCTCAAGTGCTTTGAGCTGTTATGCCTAATCAAAGAATCATTTTCCTATTCCTAGCACATTTATTGAGAATCATCATATATTGCAACATTTGCTCTTCAATTTTTGACAAATTATCATACAGTGTAACCCGGATATAAGAGAGATTTTCTCTGGTCCCAAATTAGAGCCATACTTACCTAAACAAAATAGACCAAACCCGGATATAAGAAAAACCCTGATATAAGAGACTTCTTCTCCGGTCCCAACAACTCTCTTATATCCGAGTTACACTGTATTATGAAGGACTTATATCTGGTCTTACATTTTACCTAGTATTATCTTTTTTTTTATATGCCATGTCTGTTCAGAATTTGGGGGATCATTGTTCTTCAAAGATTCCTGGCCACTGTGGCTCTAAGCAATGTTTGTCCTCTTATCATCTCTCTCAGTCCCCGCCCACTCATTAGATAACTTATTCACTATGTTTTGCTTGCTTTCAGTATGTCCAGTGAGTTTTAAATTCTCCAAACACTTCCTTATTATGTGTGCCAGAATTTCTGACTACCTCTTTCTAAGTAAATATGTCATGTTTGTTTGCATTCTCCTTGAAACTTCTTTGACCACTTTTCGAATACTGTCATAAAACCATTTTCTCTCTTTTCAGCCTTACTGCCTGCATTCAACACTGACAACCTAGTATTTTTGCAAAAAAGCAATCATTGTTATTAAATCATTGCTTTGCCATTTACAAGAAGAAAGAAAACTTAATCCGCAAAGGAGAGCAAAAAATAAAAATTAAAAAAAATGTAAAAGCCAAAGGAAATGGATCTTTAAAGATAAATGATTGATCGAGATTTACCGGTATCAAGTAATTAGTAAATTGCACTCATGCAATTAAGGCCACTAATTAGCATGTTGCATTGTGGGAAACGATGGCAAAAATCATTTGCAGCAGGAAGTAATTGATTGGTTCAAATATACCTCAATGGATGACAGGTTAAAGTGAATTGTTTATAATCTAAGAACAAAGTTTTTTTTTCCTAGCAAATTTATTCCCGCTATAAGCAACCACTTCATTTTGGATCCATAAGATCCACATTCCTGAAATTCAAAAAGTAAATAACATATTCTAATTCTACAGAAAGAAATAATTTACACAGTCTTATTTTATAGTCAGTGTTTTTGCAATTAGAATGTATGAAACTCTTACATAGCAGTGAATGCTCACAGAAGAAGAAGAGATTTGAAGCAGCAGAAATGTGGTTCTACAGAAGGATGATGAGCATAGCATTGACCGAATATGTGAGCAACGACAAAGTTTTAGAGAAAACAGAAACAAAAAGAACACTTATATTTAACACCATTAAGAGACACCTGAAATTTCTAGGGCATACGATGAGGAAAGAGGGCTTTGAAAATCTGATACAGTGTAGATTGGAGGCAAGAGGAAAACAATGTATAACTGATGTGATGGAATAACCTGCCACCTTCATGAGTGGTGGCACTATAGGTAGTAACCACCTATAAGTATCCATGAGGACAGTGGACGGGAGAGTCGAGCTGGGATCTGCAAGATTAGCGGCCTTCCGATAACAGCATGCACGAAACTGTACTGACTTGTGATGACCGTGTGCATAACTATTACCTCCTTGCTTGTTGTAATGGTTTCTACAATAAACCTGTTACTATTTATCCACTGTGTTTGTCCATTCCATATTCCTATTAGCATGGAATATAACAGTCTTTAAAGATACCTTGAAACTGTAGGCAGAATGATGATCTGTGTCAAAGAATATGAAAGAAATAAACTTGTGCATAACTATTACTTCCTTGCTTGTTGTAATGGTTTCTACAATAAACCTGTTACTATTTATCCACTGTGTTTTTCCATTCCATATTCCTATTAGCACAGAATATAAGAATAACATATTTAGTGAGCTTGAGTAAATGGATGGTGAAACCGTTTTCATGAGAAATAACAAAATTTATTATGAGCTACAAAAGACAAGAAATTGTGGATAGCCATGTTCACTAACATCCTGGATGAACATGGCACATAAAAATGAACTGATATTTGTAAAACTTTCAGAATACACTAATGTGTTTCAGTCTCTATTCTTATTAAAACAGTGCATTGTAATCACAAAAGTTGCCTTCCAAAAACTAAACTAAGTAATCAGAAACAGGAAAAAATGGTTAGAAACAAAGGAAGTGTTGAACTCTTATGCAATTTGAATCCTCGTATACGGCTGTGAATATTAAAGAATCTCATTGAAGAGGTGACTTTAGGCAAGAGAAATGTGGTTTTAAGAAGTGTGGCATGAATATTATAGACATAGCATGTAAGCAACATGGAGGTTTTAAAGACACAAAATGACATATATTTAGAATCAGAAAAAAAATTTCTATGACATAATGAAGAAATAGGTGTTGAAAAATTTGACACGCAGGATATGTTGATGGTAACAGAGATAGAGGACAACAATGAATAACTTAAGTAACAAGCTGCGTAAATTAATGGCATAACAGGGAGAGAGAGAGAGAGGGATAGTAAAAGAGAAACACAGGTAAAATCTAAAATGGTTAGTAAGTTGTAGAGAGTTCTGATCATCCATGTCCCTTCAGGACATGGCACACACAAGAAGAGAAATTTTATAGAAAGAAGTCACAATTTACATTTTCAGATATTATAATTGAATATATCAGCTGCTAAGAAAGTCAGTTCACTATGACTGGCAAAACAATTTTTTTCTCCAGAATCTATCTTACATATCTATAAACTACCATTCATCCATGGTTAGAATATTGCTGCCACATATGGTCTGGTGCCCCTGCTATTGGCATTAAATAATCCATAGAGGTTGATATGCTGTAAAACAAAACAAACCAAAATTTACTTTCATTTCAGCTTTTATCACAATTTTTCTCAGGCCATATCTTTTTGCCTTAGGGAAGTCTCTTTGAATGCACCAGGTTACCCTGACAGCTTTATGGAATGCAAAATCTAAACCTCTCACCCATCACTATTCCATGTCTTCTCTCAGTAGCATATTTCTTTTTATACAGATTATACTAGTAATGACAGTATTACATTTATTTTTAGAGATGAAGCATTATTTCAAATGATTATTGTCTAGTTTTTATTTTCATCCATTTTTTCTTACTTTTTATTGTAATTACATTCATGCCGTCAATTGGAATTAAATGATAAACGCACAGTGAGAGACAAGATCACATAATGTCTTAACCAGAATGCCCCGGATGCTCTGAGATTCAAGAAATCAATTGCCTTGCAGTGATGAAATCTGACCTATCTACTAATTATAATACTTGTGTAAAATCAAAGACAAATACGGCACTAAATGAGATTGTGGATTAAAAAAAAAAAAAAAAAGAAACAAAAAAAAAAGAAACAATACCAAAGAACAAATAAAAAAAAATAAAGATCTGTATAATCAGGAAAGTGAATTCATATTACCATCTGTGAATACTTGAGACAATTTATATTAAGTCTAAGCAGCAGACACAAGATACCGATTGATATTGTATATCTATTTTTTTGAATATCGTAGTTGATAGAAAAGCCAGACACTGAAAGAAATTTCCACAGGTGAGAAGTGCAAGAGAAGAGGCCATGAGAACAGAATTATCTATATACTGTATATACTCGTGTATCATGTGACTTTTGAAGACCTAATTGTGAAGCTAATTTAACTACAGTAAATGGATATTTACTTTGGTTAATGGTGTCACCAGGACCAACAGTACATATGCTAATTTTATATCTCGTGTATGATGCAACCCCCTTAAAATTAAGTTTTCAAACGTTGCATGATACATAAGCATATGTGATGCGTCCAGCAGAGGAAGGGCATATTAAAAAAAAAAATTAAAATTGCTTTTTTCACTGTAAATTTTTCATTATATCATATCCAACTATTTTACAAAAAGTTAGAACTGATTACACAATAATTCAAGCTTGATTTATGTTTATAATTCATAACCATGCAATGAGATGAGGTAACATAAACCATAGATTTGTCTGCAGAATATCATTACATTATTGTTACATAATTAAACAGAAATCATTAAGGTTTTTTGTCAAAAGCATTTTAGTTTTGGTTGCATATTAATTTAAAATATTCTTTTTCACAGGCTTTATTTTGGAAATATAATAAGGTTATTCTAAATTTCAGAATTTCACTATTGCCCATCAAAATGACTGGAAGAAAGCGATCTAAAAACAACAATGAAGAAGAGAGGTAACAAAGTGTAAACGAAATAGCTCCAGTTTGTTCAACTTAGGAAACTTAGCATTGCTGCCAATAACAAGGGAAATAATGAAAAATACCTAACAACAAATCAAATAATTTAAATTATTTTTATTTGTTATGTAACTAAATACATAATTGTCAACATCATTTCAATAAAACTTGATATTTCCAGTGATAATTTCTTAATAAATATTATTAATGTTATTATTTCTCTTAAGCATAAGGCAGTCCTACATTTACAATTCCTTATGGCTAACCACGAAAAGAAATGTTGGTCAAAACTGCCTAAAATCTTTCAATGCATATTGTCCCAAAATTATCAAATGTTGAATACACCCCTCCTCTGCTGAATGCGTCATATGGTATATGCGGAATGAGCTGGCATGACTATATTTACATAGGTTTTTTTAGGGGTGATTTCTGTCATCTTCTGTAGTCTGGCAGTGGCCTCATCCCAAGGGTGCTGGATTAAGGAGGTCAGATTGTACTACACTTAAATCCATGAAGTAGAGGTACCAAAGACAAGAGCTCATCAGAACAAGTGTGATGATAATATTTATAGAAAATGCAGAGGTAGGTTATGTTATGACAGTGGGGAAAGTGACTAAAGCAGAGATGTCAGGACCAATAACATTGCAGATTCTTTGAATTTTGTCAAGACTTTTGAGATACATATCTGAAGCACCAGACCAAATGTGGCAACAATATTCAATGAACATATGAATGGTAAACTTATAAATATGCGAGACAAATCCTAGTTTGAAAAATTGTCTAGCATGACATAGGGCACCAATTTTCTCAGTGGTAGACTTATGAATTGCAATTATCATATCAAGTTAATTGCTATCAGTGGAAAACATTAACATGGTGAAGGTGCAATGAATTACTCTCTTGGAGGTTAGCATTAGCCATCTTGATAGAAGACAAATATAAAAATTCTTCTTAGGTGAACAGTTCTTTTACTGCAGGTTTCCATAAAGAATTTCTTTTTAAAGAATTTATAACATGAAATTCTGATCACTACATGGATTTACAATTTCATACGTAAACACTGAAATTTTTCAAACCCTCAAAGTCTGGCACAATTCTATTTCTAGATATTAATTTTAACATCAGAAATTAAAATCTGCTCAATTGCAGGTTGGTGAGGCTATTTAACTCATAGTTTGGTTGGATGCCCATTGACTTTGAGGAGTACATTCACACTTTAAGAGCACTTGTTTTTGTGCTACTGGTGTTCTTACCCTCCTCAATAGATTAGGGTCTGGTGGGAGAGCCGCTTTAGTCACCAATGACTCAACCACTTAAGTTCTGAATTCAGAATTGTCATTCTCCTAGACTGGTTGCCACCCATGGAGATGAATTCATATCTTTCCTAAATGTATTTCCACATAAGAATTCGAACTTGGTTCTCCAATTCCTTAATCTGAGATGCTATCCGTTACTTCACCATCACTCCATTTAACATTTTAATGTAGACTTGTATAAAATTAAGCCCTATAAGAAACCTGGAGATGATCAAAATTAGTGACTCATCATATAACAAAAAGAGAATTGAGTTTGGAATCATATTTTTTTATCTAAGTTCAAGCATCAAATAACTATTTACTAAATATAGATCAATACAGTTTACATGGCTAAATTAAAAGGGAACAGTTAGAAAGATTGTGTTGAGTCAATCATCTCAGTGGGCAGGGCTTTGCCTATTTAGGAATTATATATTTGAAATTTGGCTTTCATCAAGGTTCAAACATCAAAATCTGGCTTCAGTAAGAACAAACAACAACAAACATAAGGGAAGACCTCAAATAATTATTTACTAAGCTTAGATCAATTTGGAACATGTCTAAATTAGAAGGAAACAAGAGTTATTTAGGAAGATTGTGTTGAACCAGTTGTCTCATGGTTAAGAGCTTGCCTGTTTAGGAAATATGTATTTGAAATTATCTTAGCCATAAGGCAGACCTCAAATAATTATTTACTAAGCCTAATTTGGCAGGTAACTAAATTCAAAGGAAATGGGAGTTAGGAAGATTGTATTCAGCCAATTGTCTCAGTGGGAAGGGTTTTGACAATTTGAGGAATAGGGATTTGTAATACTGCATTTTACTAAAATTTGAAGATCAAAATCTGGCTTTAGTAGGAATACAAAATCATTTCAGCCGTGAAGCAGATATCAATAAATTATTTACTAAACTTGGATTAATTTGAAACATGGCTAAATTACAAAGAAATAGAATTTAGTAAGATTGTGTTGAGCCAGATGTATCATGGAGAAGGCCTTTATAACTAACTGCCAAAAGTGAGACATAAGAAACATAGATATTTGTGTATCAAACAGATATGATTACATGTAACCATGGAAACATATATATATATATATATATATATATATATATATATATATATAGGAGGCAGAGTGGAGTCATGGATAGTGGCTCGGATTGAAGAATTGGTTCAAAATTCCAGTTGAATCCATTGCATTCACTTACTAATACCCTTGGGAAAGGTATGAATCCTCTTCTTCTCCCCCACCTTAGCTATCGGTAAATAGCAGGACAGACCAGGTTCTATAGCCTTGGGTGGCAACCAGTCTAGAAGGACAACTCTGAATTCAAAACTTGCTGTATTTGGCTCTTCCCAAAATGTGTGGTTGGTTCTGCACAAGCCTTCACCACTATAAGTAAATGATTTGTGTGGATAGTCTGGTTGTTGGTTTCTAGGAACTCAGTTGCTTGACCCTCTTATGCCAAAATTGATGGGAGAGTCCAGTATATGAAAATATGTACACCTATTGCATAAATGTAGTACAAAGGGAAGTATACGAAAAACTTGCATAGATCATCTGGTCAATCAATCAGTTAATCAAAATAATGATTGATTTATAGGGTCTTAACAACAACAACAAAAAAAAGATCATCAATAGAATGCCAGAATCATTTTTGAAATAAACATTCTTAGTTAATTTCCTGCATAGACAAGTATTTCATGGCTTTTTGCAGAATTTCTATTTTCGTAACAATTTTAATGTTTTCTCTTTTTTTTTTCCATTTCTTTGAAACATGCCAAGGCTGTCTAGACTTTTGCTCTCTATATCTAAATAGAATTTGAGCGATTTATATTATTTTTGATAAAAGAGAAAATAAGTAAAGGGGTGGATAGGGTAAAATGAGGGTGGAAATATTGATTTTATGATCAATGTTCTTGTGAAATGCTTTGTGATATGGAATAACCTTTTGGAAAAAAAAACGCATTAGTGTAAAATGATACTATTTTCAGATCTGGAAAAGTTAGAAAAACAATTTCAACTGCATGTCGACAGGTAAGGTGAGATATATGTGTGTGTGTGTGTGTGTGTGTGTGTATATATATATATATATATATATATGATCAGTAAATATAATCGCTCACTGGAAAGTAATAAACAGATGTAAAAGAAAGAGTGCTCAACACTGTTATAGCAGAGCTGCAATATAATTCCAATAAAATGGTGTTTGATGGCCAGCTATGACTAAAAGTCTCATGCTCTTGACTCATTATGTGGGTGACTAATATATATATATTGCAAATTGAGTGCTGGTGCTGATAAAATAGTGCTCACTCTATAATAACAGAGCTACAATTTATATTAATAATAAATATACATTTTTTTTTCTTGCCGGTAGCACAAGTCTGAGTTTCATGTGACAATGAAATTGTCAAATGGAGATTGGCATTGTGCATGAAACAAAGTTGTGCTACCAAAGCATTAGAAGCTGGTTCACGGAAGGATATACAAGTGATAGAAATTAGGAGGATTTGAGAAACGGCTGTCTGGTGCTTTCTGCATTCTGTTGAGGTTTCTGATGCTCTGGATGGAGTGGCTTGGGCATAGTAGTTTTGGCTTGTGGGGACACAGTCCTATAAGTCAAAGAGAAACTCAGATGAATTCCACCACGGAATATGTGATCAAGTGGCACTATATCGAGTCTGATTTGCTACCTCTTCGTCATCGTGGCCCGTTGGAACAGTTGGTATGATATTTGCCTGATAACATAACTGTCTGTATTTCAATTCTCAGTAGTGAATGCGCACTGCTGATGAGTCCCAAATATAGGACAAAACAGCTGTCCAGTGCTTTCTGCATTCTGTTGAGGTTTCTTCTAAACTCAATGAATTACTTAATTATTATATATGTATGTATATAATAGCTTCAACTTATTTTCCACAGACAGACCCATTTGCTAAGGGAACTAGCAAATCCCTATTGCAGATGCCTACTCAGGCACACTTGTTCTTGTTCAACACCCACAGAGCGTCCTTGTGGCTTATACTGAAACTATGCTGAGCATACCTCAGTTTCTGAGAGAGAGTGCTTAATCTGGCATGATCAGCAGTTTGAATAACACCAGTGCACTCGAACACTCAGTCACAATGATCTGTGACTTCATGTTAGCAAAGCCAGCAATAAATTCCAAACAGTTCCATCTACCAGGTTTTATTTTGGCTCAAACGGAAACATAGTTTTCAGGCATTTTCAAAAGATTAGCTCCCCAGACTGATAATATCAAGAAGTAACCTTCCTAAAAAATTGAACATGGTATGATTTGAACCCAGTTCTCATGTTTCAAAAGCTCACATTCTAACCATGCACTTATATATTTTGATAATCAGCCATTTTTTTTCTAATTCATGCAAGTTTGGTTGAAAATTTAAATTATAAAATTTTTCTACAAAGCTGATTATTTTAGGGCTTCGAAGTCATCAAAAAATATTTTTTCTGTGTTTATAGGATGATTCCTACTATATATTATGATTTTTGAGTTGGTGTCATTTTGGGGTTTTTCAAGTATCATATGAAGATGCAACAGCTGAAATCATATTTCACAATTAATTAAAACAAAAAGATTTCACTATGATAAATTTAAATAAAAAAATTATACAAATTGATTGTTTTTTTTATGCCTTATCAACTTTTTGCAGGTTATTTAAAGCAAGAAAATATTTTTAGGTTCTAAGAATCTTTTTGTAAATACTAAATGATGGATTCATAACTTTGCTAGTGTATTTGTGTGTAAGTGAATATAATGAACCCAACTGGAATCAGAACTCAGATCTCTGATTTTCAATTCTGAGCCATTATCCATTACACCACCAGCACATCCAAGCACATACAGCACCTGGTATTTCCAAGTGATCACGCAACTAAAATTTTGAACCTTTCTTTGCACTCTTGGTCTTATCTACTAAAATGTGTCTTACACTTTTAATATTTGGCTTCTTTTTCATATGTTGATCTACGTGTGTAAATTGCACTAAATTTTGGCAAATGACAAGTTAACCTACTAGAGAGTGTGATGCCTGTGTGGCCAATGTAAGAATTTAATGTTGTTTCTTAGTGTTGGACATACAATCTCCCAAAGAACATCAAAATTATTTTTTAATAGTGTAAATTTTTGAGGTGATGAAAGACATGGAATTCTGGAGGCTGTTGCAAATAAAAGAGAAGCAGCCAACAGTGTCTTGATAGGGGATCATGAATTGAAGTATGTTTAAAATTAAAAAATATACATAAAAATCTTGGCTTGTGTGATGTGAAATTGGTTGCATCAAACACGAGAATGTTATTAACGAAAAAAGTTCCATAAATATACACAGAACAATCCTTGAAACTAATGCGGCAAAAGTACTTGGAAAAATAATATAAAATAAATATAAACTTTGGCAAATTTACTGATAACTAAACAACTAATTTGTAATTTTTAAAAATTTGAGACAGAACTTGTCAATATTATTTAGCCAAACATGTTTGAAAGAATTATTGCTGCTGAAATACACCTTTATATTTATATATTAGATATATAAAAATTACATATAAGAGAAATTCAAAAATACCCCATATGTATATAGCTATTCCATCCTCAAGAACTACCATGCAGGATTGTCAACACCAAGGGTTTAGGAAATAAAATAAAACCTAGCTTATATATATATATGTGTGTGTGTGTGTGTGTGTGTGTGTGTGCGTATTTGGGCAGCAATCCTTCTTTTATACAAGTTCCATTAAAGACGACAGACAAGGTACTGTGGTTAAGCTTTTTATTTAATTTTCCTTGTATTCAAACAAGTGTTTCCTTTTCTGGACATAAAGCCTGTAAAAACTGTCCATATTTTCTATATTTCTGAGTGCTTTCAGCTATTCTGTTATCAGGGATTTTTTTAATTTAAAAATTTTTTTTTAACTAAATTTGTAGATTCTTTGTGTGTTTCTCAAATCATGGGAATGTTTTGCATTTTGCAAACATGGTAAGAACATTGTGGCTGTGTTCATAGTTGATGCTATTCATTATTGCTTTTCTTTTCATATTTGGTGCTTCCATTATTTTTAATCTTTTTTTAACATGTGGATAAGGTTATTATACTTGTATTTCCTACAAGTATGATGTGGATGGAGTCTGGTAGGATTCTGTGTGTGTTTAAAAGAGTCTGTAGCGAGTGTGATATAATGACTCCCGTCTCCCACTCCCTTCAAATTCAGTTGAGCCTATGTGAAATTTTCTTTGAATTAATGTAAAACTTGCCTTCACACAAACTGACCAGTGAATTGAGAAGAAAAAGAATTTGCAAACTTATCTAAAATTGGTTATGAACCAATGAAAACCTTGCTTTTGCAGAAATTAGTTGGTCAGCTGAGAAGAAGAAGGAAAGAAAGTAGTGAGCTTACTGAAAATTATTTTTTATATAAAATATGGAGAAAATTTAAATTAATCAGAGAAGAGTGTCTGAAATCATGTGAAATGTTTTGTTTCAGTTCCCTACAACCAGCATTGAACTACTCGCTAATGATATTGGCCCCTAAACAACATGCAACATTTCATAGAATTTTCTCTCAACAATCCAAGAAAGCTATTTCAAACTATCATTTATCTACAGTCATAGTTTTGAAGCCAAAGCATCATTATCACTAACCCAGAGAACATATACTCATCACTAAGTACTCACTCACTCAACCATTGTAATATGCCAATGATGAAAAATTTTATTAAGATATCTAGCAAAGTCCATGGATTTGTACATTTAAAGGCATTAGACAGCCTCAGACAAAATTTGAACTCCCCAATTTTGTTTGCCCTTTCCACTATGGTCAAGAATAAATACATGAAACCTATATCTACTTTTCTGACTCATGTTCAAATGAAATCCTCTATCTACCTTTTTGATTTTCAGGAAAGCAAACCTCTTTCTGACTCATGTTGAAACTGATGTAATGGAATAACCTGTCACCCCCATGAGTGACTACACTATCGGTAGTAACTACCTATAAGTATCTGTAAGTCAACAGACTACAGAGACTAGCTGGGATCTGTTGAGTATGACTCAAACTTACACAAGAGTTACCAACCTTCCAATAATAGCACTCACTATTGGATTGACTTGTGATGACCTTGTGCATAAACTGTTATCTTTATTCTTATTGCACTGTTTTTTTTTTTACAATAAACTTTTACTTATTTTGTCCACCTTGTTTTCAAGTATATATTGCTATTAGCACAGAATATAACAGAAACCAAGTTTATGCCTACATGTCTTATCACAATGACAGAATTTGGAATTAGATAACCTGGAAATGAAACCAAACCAAACCATCATCCCATTTTCCATGATGGTGACAATTCCTTAATTCTGTTCACCCTATCAGCTAGGGTCAAGAATACATAAAACCAATATCTACCTTTCTGATTCATATGTAAGCCAAACTTTAGTCTTTTTGATTCTCATGCAAAGCAAAACTCTCTGTGAATTACATATAAACCAAACCTCTTTCAGTCTCACATGCAATCCAAACTTATCTATTCTTTATCAAAATGAAAAAAAAATAGCATTAGATAACCTGAAAAACAAATGAAACCAAACCAAACCAAACCATTATCCCATTTTCCATGTTGGTGACCCCCACAATGACCTAGAGCAGCTTTTCCCAAAGATTTTTAGGCAAAACCATGAACCCAGATATTTTCAGGTCTGCTGATCTTCACAGCAGAAATATATATTTTAGGGTTTCTTCATTTAACACAATGAATTTTTCTTCATTTTAATTTAATAATCAATAAATTTTGATCATTCTTATATTGGATAAAATAAAAGAATGAAATGAAAAACTTCATATAAATATATGATCATCAGAAGGATAGAAATGATCCATGCAACTATGTCAGGCATTTTTGCAGACAACTGTTCAATGTGAAGAGACTAGAATACTTCAAACAGTTTCATGCATTCATCAATGGTTTATAATTCAACATCGTGATGTTAATATATCCATCTTTCATCATTGAAACCATCCTGTAACTCTGAGGAGCACAACCCAAGGTCATAATGGCCATGGCTTTTGGAACTACTGCTTTAATCAGTTCAACTAATTTGATTAACTTATGCTTTTTAATTTATCATATTAAAATTCATAAGATTCGAAAAAAGAATTAATAAATTATATTCCAAATTTGTGACCAAAATGGATTTGCATAAAATTTTATTTGTTTTTTTTGCTTTTATTCTGATCTTTGTTTTCCCCACAAAATCCTCATTTGAATCATTCATTTGGTAATCACTGATTTTGAATAATTAATATTGATCCTTGCTTATCTTATTTAAATTCAAATCATTTTGTTTTCAGATTTTATTGTCTTTGGCTTATTAACAAGTTGAACTTAATTAAACTTTGTGGATTTTGTAATGCATTCACAACATGGATCAAGGCCGAATATCATAATTTTTATCACGAGCTGTCATCATGTGTCTATGGGTGAGTTAGTCAGCCCACAATTAAAAGTGAGAAAGATAAATTAACAATTAATGTTGAAGGAAAGCTATATAAATTTGGCCTAGAAATAACTATGGCATCATTCTACCATTTTAAAGTATTGTTTAGTAATCTAAGAAAAGGTTCAAGAATTTTTTCCAGCGATATTCTCCTATTTAAGAAATGGTCATGGCATTGTTTTAAAAACTGAAGAGATTGCTGTAAGAATTGTCCATTTTGAAACTGTTTGTTAACTATTTCTGAAACTGCCAGTGTTTCTCAAGTTCTTTAAGCAATGGCACACCTAGGAGCAAATTAAAATATGACAGCACACTTAGCAAAAGATTCAAAGGGTAAATATTGAAATGTTATGAAATAAAACCATAGATTTTCAAATACACAGAAATATAAACATTTTCATATTAAATACATTTCAGAGTAATATACTTTTGAAAATTGAAAAATTATTAAATCAAACGTTCAATAGTGCATAAGGGAAACTTTGAAAATATTAATTCATAATTCAATATAACTTTGTAAATCTTTTGAATTAGACAAAGCATGTTGAATAAAATTATATGAAAAAAAGGTTAATATGCAATATTTCAAATAAAGAAAAATTATAAAAAGTTAAATTAAAAAATAGATATGCTATTTAAAAAAAGAATATTTAAGCAAAGTACTTAAAATAACGTGATTGTAGAATAGGGAAAAGAATTATTTGGAAAAAGGTTTATAATTATTCATTTAAACAAATAATAACACTGTACCATTAGTATTTTCAGACACATATAAGTATGCCATGACAATAAATTGTTAGACATTAACATGCCACGGCAAGGAGGTAGAGAATCATTGTCCTAAACTATATTGCGAGAAAGTCAGCAGGTCATTCTGCCTGACATAACAAGACAACCCACACCCTCAACTAGAAGGAGGTGGGGGAGTACATCAGAAGAGAAAGCAATGGAAGAGCTGAGAAAGAAGATCAGAAGAGCAATGGAAAAGTTTGGTAGGAAGGTCTGAATAGAAAGCAATGAAAGATTTGGAAAAGAAAGTCAGAAATGAAAGCAATGGAACAGTTGGGAAATAAGGTTGAAAGAGAAAGCAATAGAAGAATTAGAAAACTATGAAAGTGAAAGCAATGGAGGATTTTGGAAATACAGATCAGAAGAGAAAGCAATGGAAGAGTTAGAAATGGACGGAAGTGAAAGCAATGGAAGATTTTGGAAATGCAGATCAAAAGAGGAATCAATGGAAGAATTGGGAAAGAAGGTCAGAAGTGAAAGCAATGGAAGTGCTGGGAAATGCAGATCGGAAGTGAAAGCAATGGAAGTGCTGGGAAATGCAGATCAGAAGTGAAAGCAATGGAAGTGCTGGGAAATGCAGATCAGAAGTGAAAGCAATGGAAGTGCTGGGAAATGCAGATCAGAAGTGAAAGCAATGGAAGTGCTGGGAAATGCAGATCAGAAGGGAAAGCAATGGAAGTGCTGGGAAATGTAGATCAGAAGGGAAAGCAATGGAAGTGCTGGGAAATGCAGATCAGAAGGGAAAGCAATGGAAGTGCTGGGAAATGCAGATCAGAAGGGAAAGCAATGGAAGTGCTGGGAAATGCAGATCAGAAGGGAAAGCAATGGAAGTGCTGGGAAATGCAGATCAGAAGGGAAAGCAATGGAAGTGCTGGGAAATGCAGATCAGAAGGGAAAGCAATGGAAGTGCTGGGAAATGCAGATCAGAAGGGAAAGCAATGGAAGTGCTGGGAAATGCAGATCAGAAGTGAAAGCAATGGAAGTGCTGGGAAATGCAGATCAGAAGTGAAAGCAATGGAAGTGCTGGGAAATGCAGATCAGAAGGGAAAGCAATGGAAGTGCTGGGAAATGCAGATCAGAAGGGAAAGCAATGGAAGTGCTGGGAAATGCAGATCAGAAGGGAAAGCAATAGAAGAGCTGGGAAATGCAAATCGGAAGGGAAAGCAATAGAAGAGCTGGGAAATGCAAATCAGAAGGGAAAGCAATAGAAGAGTTACAAAAGTTTGTCAGGAGAAAAAGCAATGGAAGATTTGGGTAAGCAGATCAGACGAGAAAGCTATCGAAGAGTTTGTAAAGGATGTCAAAATAGAAGGCAATGAAAAATTTGATAAAGAATGTCAGAAAAGAAAGCAATGTAGGTGTGGAGAAAACAGGTCAGTAGAGAAAGCAAAACTATATTTGGGAAAGAAGGTCAGAAGGAAAATTAATGTTCATTTGTCATGTTGTTTTGCTTTATTTGTATATTAACTTTCTCTATATGAAATTGTAAAATAGTTTGAATATCTTTTTTAAGACAATGAAATATGTTCTTTTGTATCAGCAGTTTTCTGGATGTCAATGGCAACGTCATCCTACATTGACAATGTTTATGTCAATGAAAATGTGGTCTCTTCAATGAGGGTTAAGGAACATCTAGAGTGCTTTGGCTTGGTGTGCAAGGCCCCAGAGCCGCTACAGGATGGAGTGAATGTACTTGGACTACACGTCAGTAGTGATGGAGAAAAACTTCACTGGAGGTGTCCCGGAAGTCCCGCCAGTGATCACTCGTTGGAGTACCTTCTCCATGTGTGGGAAAGTGGTAGGCCATTTTCCTATACGCAGTTGGCTCAGAGTGTTGGCAGCAGCCATAAAGTGCCGCGTGACTTCTGTTTCGTCAGGATGGGACAACAAGGTGCATGACATTACCCTAAGATGCATGATAACTGAAACTATGGAGAGAGTGATGGACGATAATCCTGTGTGAGGTGACTTGTGCATTAAGGGGAACAAGCTCACCGTTTGGGTGGATGCCAGCTCATTGGCCATGGGTGTCACCCTTGTTGGATAACGGGTCCATCATAGAAGATGCTTGCTGGTTACGACCTGAAAATGATGCAGGACACATAAACCTGGCCGAACTCGATGCCATTCTGAAGGGGGTTAACCTGGCACTCCAATGGCAAGCAACAGTGCTACACATCATCACAGATGCAGCATGCACTCAGTGTTGGATATCAGATGCACTTACCAGAAGAGTGTGACTGACCACCAAGGCATCGAGCGAGATGTTGATATGAAGGCGACTCGACACGCTGATTGAAACTTATGAAAGAGTACAACCTGTCCGTGGATGTAGTGTTAGTTAAATCAGCAGTCAATGGTGCGGTGTTTTCTTCAGAGCAATTCTCGCAGTTCTTAAGGAAGTGGGGTGTGTGCCTACATGCCGGCGGGAAACGGCATAGTAGAAAGTCTATAAAAGTGATTGCAGCCAGGAAGCGATGTTCGATCACCGAAGCAGTTTATTGGTATAAAGTGACGCCTAAAGACTGTTTCACCTACAACAGCACTGGCTGACATGGTGCACGCCTATCACTTACGGATGCGACATCACAATGGCTCCAAGCAATGTGCAAGCAAAATACAGAATTGGTGACATAGTGTGGGTTAAGACCCCGCACAACAAATGTACGGACAAGCTTAGAATGGGGCATGTTACCGAGATTATCAGCCCACAGTCAGTGCAGGTCGATGGCATGCCTCGTCATGTTAAAGACTTGCGGCCAGTTGTAGGGTTAAAACCGTCATCAGATGATGAAAGTGACTCTGAAGATGGTGCACGAGTGGTGTATTTAAAGTCATATCCACTGAGTTTTACCTCAAACATCAGTACTCTACCTGCGGACGTCAACGTAGCCAGCTGTCCAGAGGTGGATGGCAGCTCAACGAATGAGAGTTCGTCCGAGGATGAGGACCCTGTCATCCTGCTCAGAAGGAGTGCCCGGCAGAAGAGGCCTTCTCTGAGTTGCACGGTGTGTGATCATGACAGTGAGACATGGGATAACACGAGTTACCAAGGGCTAGAATGAGAAGGAGAGCAATTTTTGTCTCATCAGTGGAGACTGTGTTCATCGCTACGACAGCAGGAGAGAAAGAGATGAAATCATTTATTTTTTTGTGACACATTCCAACACACCACCCTCACTCTGATCCTTATTCTCAGTGATATAAATCTTCAGTAATCCCTCCTTGGGCTAGATGAGGGTCTGTAGCCTTATTCAGCAACCTTTTAGTATTGATGTCTCAATAAAAATGCCCAACCTCCTGTGTTCATATTAATAGTAGTAGATAGACACTCAAAGCCTTAATGATTTAACTATCTTAATTTTTAGGTTATCTGACTAATCAGAGGCTGCATCTTCACATTATAAGAGCACTGGGTTGGCAGTTCATTGGTTGCTTTATCTGATTGTTAGTAAGGAGTCTGAAGTCTTTGGTAGTATTTAGAGAGACTGCTTTGATATAGTCACATAATATTGAAGTATTTGTAGTGCCATGCCACACATGGGTTAGTGTCCTTGCATGTATTTGGTGGGTAACCTTGATACTATATTACGCTCTAGTCTCTAGTTTTTATTCCAATGACGACAGTGATAAAACAAAATATCTTTACACTTATAAAACCAATTTAAACTCTTTCATTGCTACTTAGAATCCGTGTTAAGTAATATGCATATAACCCCATCTATGGTTTCTGCTATAATCTCTAAGATGGATCCACACAAAGAATGTGAACCTGATGGCATTTCTTAAGAAATGTGGTCCTGGACTGGCTCCTGTTCTCTTGAGACTGTATAATAAATGCCTCACTGCCTTTTGTATCCCTGCATGCTGGAAAACCTAGTCTGCCAGTTATCAGTTATCTCCTGTTAATTCTCCTCTCAAAGTTTTCCACTGCCTTAACCGGGTATTGAACTCACACTTTTTGGGTCCTGTCACTGGATCTCACCAACGCCTTTATCTACTATGCTATGTGTCCTTGGCACAGTGGATAAAGTGAAGAGGGAGATTAACAGGAGATAACTGATAACTGACATCCATTAGACATGGCACGTGGAACTAGAAAAGTCGACCCCAGTGAGCAAAATAAAGGATTCAATTCAACATTCCAACCACCTGAAGAAGGCCTGAGCGTACAACGGCTTAAATATTGTAATAAATATGGCAACAAATATGAGGACAAAAGTCCGAATAATATAAATAGTGAACACTGTTCCTATCTTCTTGTCTAATTCTACTGCATTCTCTATTCATAAGAATTTTGTGATATTGGTCATTATATTGTCTAATGGCATTTATATTCATCTCTACCTGGTTTCTTAAACAGTGCTATGAAAATGGATCTACTTAGGTCTTCTGGTATATCACCACTGTTATACCCGCTCGGCCCGGTCGCTAGGATCAAAGTGTAGTATCTGCGCTTTGTGAGCTGCCGGGTCGGGTGTCTCTAATGCAGAGAGGAACTCGGACGAAGCTTTGCCGAAGGGCAAGGTTGCGTTCGGGGAGGTAGACAGGACCTGAACCCGTCTAGGCGGGTTCAAAGGTCATATTTTTGGCCGAGCCTACAGGCTGGCGGGCTACCCACATTAAACCGGCCTTGTGCCACATTTAATCCTCGTGGGTGGATTAATAAATACCTAAGTATTATGTCTGTAATCTTATTTAATGCCAAAATCATCCAAAGCTGCCAGCATCTCTATTACAATTCCATGTGTTCTTTTGTTCCGTTTTAATTTCCATCAGGTGCTGATTTTACTATGGTTTTTAATATTTTTCTGATTCTTTGAGATTTCTTTGTATTGCTAGTTGTTCTCTATCATCAATGAAGATTTCTCCAATGTATTCATTTCATCTTTGATGCATTTCTTTTGCCTATTTTATCATTGTTTCATCCTTGACTTTATGCATGCTGTTGATGCACGTCTTTTGTCTTCATTAGAGATTTTATTATTTTATGCATTCACTGCCATATAAAGGAGGATAGATACTTTATAATGCTCCACATTATATCATACTAAATAATTTATTTTAAGACATTTTTATGTTTAACATTCTTTTTATAGATACAAATATTTAAGTAAATGCTCTGTTTATAATAAACAGTATAAACAACATTTACCGCCCTGAATGTCTGAGAAATTGTCATAGAAAATGTGTCCTCCGACAGGAATCAAACCTGTATCCTATACGGAACCGTCATATAACCTGATGTGCTTTTATCGATTTCACCAGAGAGGAGCGTTTTGGTTAGCAAGGTCGATTTTACTGTTTTTAAACTACAATCTTCCATGATTTCTCACATACATTCATATCTGCTTGATGAGTATCAAAATGTAAGCAAATGATGTCACACATTTATGAAATGGACAAAGTCCGACAATTATTTTAAGACATTTTTATGTTTATACATTCTTTTTTATAGATACAAATATTTAACAGAGCATTTACTTCAATATTGTATCTATAAAAAAGAATGTATAAGTATAAAAATGTCTTAAAATAATTGTCAGACTTTGTCCATTTCATAATAAATGACTTAAATTTTTCTAAAAATAATGCTAAATATATTAGGTTGGTGCAAAAGTAATATCGTTTTTTGACGTTAAAAAATACGTCAGAAAACGATATTATTTTTGCACCAACCTAATAGCATCTACTGCTGTTATTGCTTATCCAATTATTATTAATAGTTTACATTGGTTTATTTTCCTGCATGTGAATTTATTTAGGTTATTTAATATCCAATTTTTGTATAGAAAACCCTAAGAAGACTGAACTCATTACAAATTGCCAACCAGACTAGCCTTGCTAACCATTACATCATGCAGAAATGCCTAATAGTTACAGAGTAAGGAGATATATCATTTTCACTATCTTTCCCCTAATATGTCATTAAGTTTATTGAGGGCTCATATTATGAAGTGAAGCAAACTAACAAGGCAATGGACATGATTTGATACAAATTTTGATATCAGGGAACTGTTTTCACAGGGGATGGAAGTGCATTGGGATAGTGAAAAAATGGCTTCCATAAGCGAAGCAAAGTATTAAAGAAAAAAACTGAGATGTTTATAAAAATGAAAGTTTTATTTGAAATATTCACAATAAAAATAATGAATTTTTTTTTATGGCAGTGGATGCTGGATAATCTCAGAGATGAAGTAGAGAGTTGAAGCAATATAAATGTGGTTCTACAGAAGGATGTTGAGAATACCATGGACTGAACATAGGAACAAAAAGGACACTTATACTTAGAATCAACCATTTCTTTTATAGTTGAGTAATTCAAAGGACAAAACAAGAAAAATATGGTTCTACTGAATGATGCTGAGAATGCCATGGACAGGACATGTTAGCAACAACAAAGTTTTAGAGAGAATGGAAACAAAAATAACTTATATTAAACATCAGCAAGAAAAAGTTGAAACAAGACATACAAGAAGCTTCCTACCTATACAGCTTGTATAAATGGTTGACAGAATAGAGATTAGGAGATACAGCAAAAAAACAAATTTAGAGCTACAAAGGCAAGAAGTTGTAGAGAGCTATGACCATTTCATCCTGAAGGGACACGACATATAGATAAATGTATGCAAATAAGTTCTGTGCATGAAAAGGAAAAGTGAATTAAACTTATAATGTTGTGAATTTTCATTTAAATTAGTCTTCTTGTAGTAAAACTATTCACTCAAGACTTTTTGCAAAATTAATGTCATTTTTGTAAAAAAATTATTTCATTCCAATCAAGGGTGAAAGAAACTGAGGAAACATTGAGTAGGGAGGACAATTCAAGAATATGATTAAAAAATGTAGATGGTGATTGATGTTGCATTTAAATTTTTGAAGAACATATTTGACAGGAAAGCAAGCCAGAAAAGTACCATAGGTAAGAAATGCAAAGGAAGAAACTTTCATCTAGGACAACGGAGGAACACTGCAGATTTTCATTTAGTACAACCAAGGAATACTGCAGACTTTCATTTAGCACAACTAAAGATATCTGTCTATATTTCTGAGATGAGGTATTATGTACACTATTTACATTTTTCGGACTATTGTCCTCATCTTTGTTGCCATATTTAAAACTTGGAGTGGGGAATTAACAGGAGAAACTGACAACTAACATCCATTAAACATGGTACGTGGAACTAGAACAGTCTATCCCAGCAAGCGAAATAAAGGGTTCAGTTCAACATTCCAGCCACCTGAAGGAGGCTGGAGTATACAATGACTGAAACATTGTAATAAGTGTGGCGATAAAGATGAGGACAATAGTCCGAATAATGTAAATAGTGTACACAACCAAAGAATACTGCAGGCTTTCATCTAACACAACCGAGGAACACTTTAGACTCTCATTTAACACAACCGAGGAACACTTTAGACTCTCATTTAACACAACCGAGGAACACTTTAGACTCTCATTTAACACAACCGAGGAACACTTTAGACTCTCATTTAACACAACCGAGGAACACTTTAGACTCTCATTTAACACAACCGAGGAACACTTTAGACTCTCATTTAACACAACCGAGGAACACTTTAGACTCTCATTTAACACAACCGAGGAACACTTTAGACTCTCATTTAACACAACCGAGGAACACTTTAGACTCTCATTTAACACAACCGAGGAACACTTTAGACTCTCATTTAACACAACCGAGGAACACTTTAGACTCTCATTTAACACAACCGAGGAACACTTTAGACTCTCATTTAACACAACCGAGGAACACTTTAGACTCTCATTTAACACAACCGAGGAACACTTTAGACTCTCATTTAACACAACCGAGGAACACTTTAGACTCTCATTTAACACAACCGAGGAACACTTTAGACTCTCATTTAACACAACCGAGGAACACTTTAGACTCTCATTTAACACAACCGAGGAACACTTTAGACTCTCATTTAACACAACCGAGGAACACTTTAGACTCTCATTTAACACAACCGAGGAAAACTGCAGACTTGCATCTGGTTTAAATCTACAATATAAAATAATTTAGTCAAATATCATCCCTACTACAGATGATGACACCCTCTCCACATAATTCTTTTCTTTATCATCATTGAATTAGCATTCATAACTGGGAAAGATAGTGGAATGTTTTCCCACTACTTTCTCTATGTTTTAGAATTCAATGTTTTCCTTCTCTTACACTAATTACCACAGAAGTCAAGTGAGCCCAGTCTAGCATTCTTTTTAACCCATAACTGGAGAAGAAAATAATTCATGTACCTTGCTTAATTCTATATTATATATGTATGGTAAATGTGTATAGTCCTCTGCGGAATATATGACCACAGCATCACCACACTAGGTTTTGCTACTGTGTTTTCTGTATCAAGTAGGATTTAATGGGGTGGCTTTGTTAACCCCATCCCTGATTCCATAATAATGTAAATAGGGAGAAGTTTTATATGCTATTAATTGTTAGTGTTGAGTTGAAATAGCTTGAGAGTATTGGCATTCTTATTTCTTCTATGTACTGTTTCTCTTCAAGACAGATCATGGCTCTCCATAACTTCCTATCCTTTTTAGCTCTATATAATGTTTGTCTCTTTACTATTACTCCCAATCTCTATTCTGCCATCCATTTACAAAAGCTCATTAGGTATGTAACTCAGTATGTAACTCAATCTGCTACTCTTGCCTTCAGTATGTCCTGTCAGTATCAAATTCTCCAACTTTCCTTTCTCATTGTGCATCCTAGAAATTTGAGTTATCTCTGATTCTAAGTACAAATGTTAGCTTTGTTCCCATTGGGCCTTAAACTCAACCCGGACCTGAAGTGAAACTTGTACATATGATCCCTTGTTAAAGATGCACAAAAAATTATTGGTTCCTTGTATCATTTCAGTAAGTACTTGGCTTCTTCTGCTACCCTCTACCTTTGTAAGAGTCAGACCAGGCCTAAAATGGAGTATTGCTTTCATATTTGGCCAGGAGCTTCCCAGTCCTCACTTTCCAGTCTCGTGTCCTAAAATACCTCCTCGTCCTTGTGGGTGACAAATTATTTTCCACGTTGCAACTCCTCTCTCACAGACAAAATGTATCTTTTCACTACTCTATCGCTACTTCTATGGAAAGTTCTCTGACGAATGGCATTCCTTAGTGCCACCAATTCACTGCTAGAACCTGCCATGCCACACACATTGTAGCAGACCTCACACATTCCTTCCACATTCCATCAATGTGAATTAAGTTCTACTTGAACAGCTTCTACCCATGAAACACTTCTCTGTGGAACTGACTCCCAAGAGGATGTTTCCCTGATCACTACAATTTTAAACATTATCTTCCCCCCTTATCCACATAAACTGTGCGTCTTATTCTATAACCCTATACTTTGATTAGATCCTGGGCCTTGTATAGGGTGAACCTAACTGTAAAAAAAAAAAAAAAAAAAATTCTTCCCCATTACTCATGTTCAGACTATGGTATTCTCAGAATCCTTCTATAGAATCACATCCTTGTTGCCTCAAATATTATCTTCATCTGTGAGGAAATTTTTACAGCATTCACTTCTATATAGGAGGATTAATATTACAAAGTTTTCTTTGTTTCTAACAAAATTTTCCTGTTTTGTAATACTTTGCTTAGCTTTTGGAAGGTAGGGATTCTTTAATAAGATTTAAATTGTGATTTCTCCATATGTGGATGTAGTTGAGTACACAATGAAAAATATTCTTCTGGGTAACAGTCAGATTTTTAACTGCACCAGTAGCGATAAATGCCAAGAGATTTACCTTAAAGCTATTACACTCCCTGCTCATAGAGAAATAATTCTATTTCAATATTCCTTCATGCAATGCATACAGAAAGCAGTCATCATCCCTTCATCTATTTCTGCAGGAATTTTCAAACATCATGGCAGCAGTGACAGCTTCAACATGTCTGCCAAATATGGTACGGCCAATGAAAATCTCTCAACCATAAATAAGCATTCATGACAAAATGGCAAGCAATTTTCTCTCAAATATTTCCCAAACCACTTCCAGAGTTAATGTAATTCTTTAGAAACAGCCAATACATTAAAGGGAAGGGTTGGCTATCAAGGATGCTGTCCGTCCACTGTATATTAGCTAATCAATGACAAGGAAAGGGGGTGGCTAACATAATTGCTGGTTCACTTGGTCAAACTTCAGTTAATAAATATGAAAGACTCAGTGGATCAAAGAAAGCCTCTCTTTGGATCTGAAATTACTTCATTCAAGGCAATGAGTCATCAAATACGAACTAAAAATTAGGCAAAGATTATGAAGAAGAGGGGAAAGTGGACATGATACACTGTATTTCATAATGTGCCGGATTGGAGAATAAGAGTAACCCTTTGATTTCTGCCATACATCTTTGCTTTCCCAAAATGGTCTGGTTGCCAGGGTTACTGTGAAACCATATTATTTATCCATTGTGCTTTGATAGTTGCTCGAGGCATATATTTGTCCTTTAGATTTCTCCATTTCTCTGGTGTAGGAACTACTTAACTTTGCATGTAAAATATGTAAACACAGTAATAAAGGGGGCTAACAAAGAACATTAAACCTTAAAATCCTACCAATATTCCTATTCATTTCTGCTTAGAGCAAAGGGCTTTTCATGCAGATACAACAATAAGGAAGCCAATGGTAAGACTATGAAGTATGGAAAACCAACATATACTATTAAAAAAGGCTTATAGCCATTATTTACATTATTCAGACTATTGTCCTCATCTTTGTCACCGTATTTATTACATTTCGGCCGTTTTACACTCCGGCCTTCTTCAGGTGGTTGGAATGTCGAAGTGTGAGTTCAATACCTGGTTAAGGCAGTGGAGAACTTGGAGAGGGGAATTAACAGGAGATAACTGATATCCATTAAACATGGCACATAGAACTAGAACAGTCTACCCCAGTGAGTGAAATAAAGGGTTCAGTTTGACATTCCAACCACCTGAAGAAGGCCGGAGCGTACAACGGCCGAAAATATGGCGACAAAGATGAGGACAATAGTCTGAATAATATAAATAGTGTACATAATACCTCATCTCAGAAATATAGACAGATACTGAAGGCTTATAGCCCTATCACATTGAAACCCTGGTTCCTATATGATCACTGAAGTTAAGCAACGTTGTGAGTAACTGCTTGAGAATACCAGGTGTTGTAAGCTTGGATGTGTGTCATCCACACATCCAAGCTTACAGCACTTAGTATTCTCAATGTAATGAATAATGACTTAGAATTGTTAATTGGAGAGCTGAGTTCCAATTATGTTTGCTATATTCACTTACAAACAAATACCCTTAGGAAAGATATGACTCTACCTTTTCTCCCCCCAATGGGTTAATTAGTAAGTCTTTTATCACTAAACCATTATTATCGCTAAAAAATATAATAAAATTGCATACAAAATTATAATTCGGCATTAAATAACCCATAGATGTTATGCCACTAAACAAAACCAACCAACCAACAAATACTATAAAAAATAATATTTTAGTATTATTATGATTGTTTTTAATAAGTTAGAATATATTTGGGGCAGAAAATTTAATAATTGTATCAAATAGAATAAATAAAAAGTAAAGGCAAAGTACAAAAAGCAACTCACTCTACCTATCTTCTATATGCCAGGGCCATTCAGGATCATGGCTCTCCACAACTTCCTATCATTTTACCATCTCTCCCATTCATTCACACAAACTCATCAGATATGTGGTTATGCTTTTCTCTCATCCCTTTTAACTTTGATATGTCCTGTAAGTGTCAAATTCTCCTACTTTTTCATTATGTGTCCAATTTCAGCTGTCTCTTCCTAATTCTGATAATAATTGTCCTTTTTGTTTCCATTTTCCAAAAGAAGTCTTCATTACTTACACTTTCCATCCATAGCATACTCCACATCCTACTATAGAATGACATTTCATGTGTTCCCCCTTTTTTTTTTCATCTGTGAGGAAACTGTCCATTATCCACTGCCGTATAGGAGAATTGATATTACATTGCAGTTCAGTACTCTTTTGTCACCAATGAAACCTTCCTTGTTCTTGAAAAAAAAATTAAACAGGATCTGACTTTATCAGGAATTAACAGCACTAAATGTCTATGGTATAAAAATACCCAAAATGTGAAAATAAATCAAGACAGATCTGGAATAATGAAAAGAAATATGTCCACATTAGCCATGAAACTCAGAGTTAAAATTATAGATCAGCATTTCTGGTTATTATATGTAAGTCAAGAAAAATTCATTAGCCTTATTGTATGGATGAGAACTTCTGTGATAATAAAGGTCACCTAAACCAGACATAACACAAAAATGCTACTCAGTAATAAACTCAAAAACAATAGCTTATGAGATGAGCAAACTAACCAAGTCTTTATTTCATAATATCAGATCTCTTGGTTAATAATATGAATAATATATAAAAGAAATTAAAATTGAATCCTTTATGGACAAATTTAGATTTATTGTATTAACTTACCAGATTATCCAATAGAAAATAAAAATATTGCACTTTATACAAATTTAAATAATTCATAAATTGTAGCAGTAAGTGAATAAAAACCTTCGAACAATGACAATTTTTTGTGGGGCATGTCCAATATATTTTGAAATAAATTTAAAAATAAGTTAAGAAAAACAGAATAAAATTTTGATTAAAAAATAAAATAAAATCTTTAAAATCAAATTAAAGATAATAGAATAAAAAACGATTGTCAGTTTTGTTTTATTCAAATTTGATTTTACTGATATTGTAGCTACGTTCTTTTATACTCGAAATAAGTTCTTTGTTATCAACTCTTGTGCCATCTGTTGATGTCCATATTAAGAGATAATTGGTCAACTAAACTAGGCATGACACAAAAATGGTACTCAAGAATAAACTCACTAGCAATAGCTTTTGAGATGAACAAACCAAACATCATTCCATGCCAACTTGAGGTACCAAGGAGGGAAGTTCATTTGAACAATTGCCATGGAAATATTTATAGAAAAGGGACTGAGAACAAATATTACTCCATTATGAAAGTGACTAAAGTTGAGATGCCAGGTCTAATAACATTATAAATCCTTCTTTAGATTTTGACAAAAATCTCTAGATGTATAGCAGGAGGCACCAGACCAGATAAGACATTAACATTCAATTCATGGACAAATGGAAGATTTTTAAACGTTCAAGATGGATTCTGGAGAGAAAGATTCTCTGGCATGACTATAAAAGTTAGCTGAAAGGTAAAGTACTAAAACAAACCCTAACCTATCATTTTCTTTTTATGTGCCATGTCCTTTCAGGACATAGGAAATCATGGCTCCTCCCTCAATCCCTTGCAGCTCTTAACAATTTCCTTCACTCTGCCATCTCCCCAAGACCATGTTCTGTCATCCACTTGCTCAAGATCACTAGGTATGTCATGTGATATTTTCCTTTGTCTCTCTTTCCCTCGTATCAGATTCTCCAGGCCTTCCTTCCTCATTATGTATCCCAGAAATTTCATCTACCTCTTCCTGATGTTGAGTATAAGCCTCCTCCTTGTTTGCATCTTCTCTAAGACTTCATCATTGCTCACACGCTCTGTCCTTAGCATACAGAACCTGGAAAATGGTAATAGGAACTTATACCTTATCACAAATGAACAGTGCTCAGCGGCTACAGTATAAAGAAACCTGAAATGAGAAACCAAGCCAAGATAGACCTGTAGTAATAATAACTAGAAATAGGTCTAAAGACACTGACCTATAACTGTAACTTTATACCAAAACCACAATCCTCAAACAATTTTGATCCTCAAAGCTCAATTTAGAGAGGAATGAAGAATGGTTAATCTTTTCATTATTTTCAATTTTCATTTAACTCTTTACAGTACCTAATTGATTTTATTCTTTCTTGTTTTTCATTTTAAAGAGTTCATTTTTAATGCAATTATTTAATGTTGATTGTCTTAACATTATTAATTTTTTTATTATGACTTGTAATTTTCTTTCATTTTAATTTTTTAGTTGTTTACCATAAATTTATATGAAAGGTATTCATAAGTTAGAATTAAAAATTCAATATGGCTACCTTTCATCTAAAAATAAAGATGCTTGTAACTATAACAATAAAGAGAGAATGAAAATTACTTTAGAATAAACCAGAACTCCAATCCTAAACATGAAATAAGGGATAAACCTTTACTCAGGTCTTTTGAACAGGACTAAAGGTTTATCCCTTTTGACCTGTTTAAGATTAGGTTCCCAGTTCCTTCTAAAGTTTTTTCCTTCTCCTTTAGTCTCAGGAGCTCCTTACATCTTAATAGCATTATTGCCTTGTTTGGAGTGAATTGATTAAAAAAAAAAAAAAAAAGATAAGGATATTAGGCATGGGCCGTGTAATGAGAACAATCTAACCCCATCGATTAAATTAAGGGTTCGGTTTGAAATTCCTTGGATCAATAAACACCTGATGAAGGCTAGTGGACCCAAACTCCTCATCCCAAAAATTCAGACAGAAAAATACAATAAGAACATACAAAAGATACTGTTCAAATGATTTCTATAGCTGACAAAACAGAGAAAAAGATGGAAATATTCGTACTGGATTTTCTTTTTCATCTTGATCATCATGAACACTTTCTATACTAAACAATAAGACATTTTATGCAGCCACTGGAATTACTGTAATTTCCCTTGTATAATACAAATTTTTTTCTAAAACATAATAAGCAAAATTAAGGGTGCATATTATGCACAGCTACAAAAATAAAAAATTGCCATTTCATAGGTCAATTTCAGTTGCAAAATGACTACTCACCACAAATATATGATAATATTATTCTATGTTTAAAATCATTTTTTGTGAAAAACTACATACAGATCCAGTAGATTGTACGTTTTATCGAACAAAAACAGGTTAATGAGTCTGTGCAGTAGACACAATATAGGTATTTTCGTTTCCTTTTAGAATTGTGATGTTTGGAAATTGATAAATATCTTCAATTACAGCTTGAATAATAGTAGGAAATGCTGGCCATAATGAAATTGGAGAGTAGAATTTATAGGATTTGATTACAAACCTTATTATGCGTGAGTAGAAGCATTTACCCACATTTTCAGCACAATTTTAGGGGTGCGTATTATGGATGAAGGCGTATTATACATGAGGAATTATAGTACTCATATCGGTTTTACAAAGGGAGAAAAGTAGGCGAGTTGGATACAGCTTAGAAGCAAAGCCATATATAAACACTGTGAAAACTGTTACATACATATATATATATAAGTTAATCTGACCAATGAGAGAAGTCTACACAATCTATTATCTAACAATGCATTATACCTGTTGGCTTATTCTTGGTATCATTTTTAATCATTTTAATAGTAAATTTCTGAACTGTTAATTAATTGCTTTGTCTTAATTGTTATTCTAAGTAACTGAATAGTGACTTTATTGCCACCCTATATATATATATATATATATATATATATATATAGTGGAACCTCTGATCCAAACAAAAAATATCACAAGTGACAAACGTATAGGCTGGTGAGAATGTGAGTGTGGAGGAAATGCCTTCAGAAGAATTGATAGTAAATGAAGATGTTCCTAGTTCTTTAATCCATGAAATCTGTGCAAAATGGGATGATGGACAAAGCTTCATGGAATGATACCATCCTGATAAAGCAGGAGCAAGCTGTGGCATAAACATTTTCAATGACTATGCCATGTCTCACTTTAGAAATATTTTCAAACGTAGACAAAAAAAGTGTCATTGGACAATTTTTTTTAGTGAGACAGAGGCCCAGTGAGCGTCAAGTAGAGTTGGGTGGTACTAAGAGACAGAAAAGAGAAAGTAGGGATCCAGAATTCACAAATAAAATAAAAGTCAGTTATTAATTTCTATCCTTACTAATATGTTTCTTAAACCATTGTCTTATTTCTTTAAGCCTTTCTTTTGAGACATTCAGATACCTTTGTCAAATAAGGAGTCATCTTGATTCAAAATGGTCTTGAGATCAGTTCTGTCATTCTATTTTTTTTTCTGTAAGAAATCAATAAATAAAATAATAAAGAATAATAAAAATAACTACATTTTCCCATGATGCAAGTAGAACTGGAAAGGGTCTTTTTTCACCTGTGCAGTTTTATGATCCCATTTCCTGAAAGGACAGAAGCTTTCTCTTTCCAATGACATCATTCAGATGTGCCTTGCAGCCCTACTCATGAAGTAAGCAATTTGGTCATTTTAGCTCAGTGCAAAGCTGACCTGACCATTTTAGCCATTGTTATCCTTATTTATTCTAACTTACTTCTGAACCAAAAAAGAAAATGGAAATACTAAAGAGACATTGAGAACTTTATTTCATTACAGTCACCATAAAAAAATAAAAGGTCTGTCGTAGAATTCCAAGTTTTTGTATGCTTCTTACTTGTTTATTATATGTAAACATGTACATGACTAAAACACACACAAATATGCAACCTTTTAAATACTATATTTCTTTTAAGAGGTGTTTTCTTTTTGAGTCACTGTTATATTAAAATCAATGTTCTAACATGAAAAGATATTGTACAGAAAACAATTTATACAATACCAAGTAATCAACAGATCACAGGTACTGTGTGAAAATATAAATATAATTTTTTTCTCAACCAATTAAATATAGGTTGTATCTACACAATGTGCATAACCCTATGAAGACTGCCAAAAAAGTTCAATTTAAAATTGATATTGATTAATATTTCTTGTTAAAATGTTAAAGAAATTCTACAATTAGGACTATCATTAATTTTGCAGTATCTAATAACTGAAGGCATAACTCAAAAAACATAATATATAGTGTACTCATGACATTGAAAATGAAGGCTCTTTTATAACTGTGTAATTAAACCTTTCTTCTAATGTACTCATATATGAAAGAATAGCCATTATAGGGATGATAATGTACTTTGTGCTATGTATGACATACACCAGTCATTAAAGGGTTTATAATATACTTGTTCCATATATGATACAGCAAGCATAAAAATTTAAAGACAATATCAATGCTACACCTTTTATGCCCTTTTATCTGAGACAAATCCCCTATTATTAAAACAATTATAAACATATTTAATTTTGTCCTATGTAATTACATAGAGCAGTACACAAAAGATGTAATAAATATAAAATACACAATGGTAATTATTATATAGTGATAATTTTCACTTGACTATTTATACAGAGCATGACACAAAAGATACAAGTACACAATGGTAATTCTCATATAGTGTTCATTTTTTTATTATTTTATTCATTTAAATTATTTATTCATTAGTTTTGTCTATTTCTTATTATATATACAGTGGGGGAGGAATAAATATTCGTACACTTGAAAAATTGTATTTTTATAAATGTAAAAGCCTTAAATAAAACAAATCTCGGCACATTTTATGTATAAAGACACATACTATTAAAAAATAATAATAAACTTAATTCTTATTCTAACAGAAATTAATGCATTTTTTTAATTTTAACTGGTGAAAAAAGTATTCGTACAAATCAATTATTAGAATAAAATAATCAATTAATTATGAAAAAATTATATTCTAGAATGTTCCAGTAATGTTATCAGTAATTATAGTTAACACTATTAGCCATTATCAGAGCATTCTGCAATTTCTAGTCTTACGAGAAGGTTCTAATAATGCCTACAGGTAAAAATTGACTATTTCACAAAAACAACACATTTTGTCTCTTTAGAAAGATTGGAACAGTTACAGAATGATTTCTAACAACCTGAATATTCCTTTTACTACAATTGCTTCGTTCATTGCAAGGTTTAAAACTCGTAACAGCGTCGAAAACTAAAGACGAACAGGTGCTCCGAGGAAGATTTCTCTAAGATCAGCAAGGATATTAGGACGCCAGATCCAACAAAATCCACAGGTTACCTGAGAAGAGCTGCAGGAACATCTGCGTGCATTAGGGATTAAAGTAACCAAGCGTACAATAAGTAATGAACTACACAAAAACAGTCTGAAATCACGCATCCCAAGGAAGACTCCACTCCTCTTGAAACGACACATGCTAGGCTAAAATTTGTTAGAGAGCATAGGGATAAAGAATATTAATTTTGGGAAAAAGTACTATGGACAGATGAAACTAAAATAGAGTTGTTTGGTCATAATTATCAAAATCATGTGTGGAGGAAGGATGGTGAAGCCTACTTACCAAAGAACACGTTGCCAACTGTAAAGTTTGGTGGTGGCAGTATCATGATCTGGGGCTGTTTTTCTGCAAAAGGTGTTGGCAGAATATCAATAATAGATGGCAAGATGAATGCCGAAAGATACCAGAAAATCCTGCAAGACAATTTAATGCGTTCTGTTGAGAGACTTCGGCTACCTCCTGATTGGGTTTTCCAACTGGATAATGATCCTAAGCATACTGCTAGATCTACAAGGAAATGGTTAGCTGAAAGTAACGTTGATGTCTTGCAATGGCCAAGTCAGTCCCCAGACTTAATCCCAATCGAGAATTTATGGCAATATTTGAAAATCCAAATTGGGAAAAGAGCACTAACAAATATCAAGAATTTGAAGACAATATGCCAAGAAGAATGGGACAAAATACCACTCAATGTGTGCAAATCATTAGTTGAGATGTACAGGAATAGACTGGTAGCTGTTGAACTCAATAAGGGATATTCCAAAGTATTAAGTTAATATGCTTTTTTTGTTTTGTATGAATACTTTTTTTCATCAGATAAAATGAAAAAATGCATTAATTTCTGTTAGAATAAGAATTAATTAAGTTTATTACTATTTTTTAATAAAATGTATCTTTATACATAAAATGTATCAAAATTTATTTTAGTTAAGGTTTTCCATTTTTAAAAATACAATTTTTCATGTGTACGAATATTTATTTCCACCCCCCACTGTATTTTTCTTTAGTGCTATGAAAAAAGTTTATTAGAATTAGGTTATGGTTTATTCACTACATAATAAGAAAGTTGGCTTGAATTTAACACTCACAGGACATATTGAAAGAAAGAGTGACAGAGAGAAAAATTTTATAGTTAACCTTATGAGCATATATAAATAGATGGCAGAACAGGGACTGGGAGAGATGGTGAAAAGTCAAACCTTACTAAAAGGAAATTGTGGAGAGCTATGACTGCCCACATTCTGAAGAAACGTGACACATACATGAAGTAATCAATATACTGGCCACCAAATATATATATATATATATATATATATATATATATAACAGAAGATGTGTGTGTATGTGTTTGTGTATTCTATTTACGCACATCCATATTTCTTGACAGATATCAATGAAATTGTACACACATGTTGCAAATTTACCAAGATAGGTCAAGACCAATTTTTCAATCTCTAAGCCCCTCAGGTTTGGGAGAAAAATCAATAAAACTTTGCAAAAACCAAGGCAAAGTTACATGCGAACAAAATTTTTACTGGATGAGCTGATGTTCTTTGTATTTAAGACAAAACATCAGCTCATGTTACAAGTTTTATGTAGAGTGCTTGACAGTTTTCCTGTGACATTGGCTTCACACAAAAAATTGCAAAAATCTGTGAAAAATTATGTTTTTTGTACTACTTAAAATAAAAAACTTGAACAACTACCTCATTTTTTTTATCCGATTTTCTTCAAACATGTTGCAAAAAGAATTACCATCATGCAAAAAATAAGATAATTGTGGTTTTATTCTTGCTCCCTTCCTCAAGTGTAATGAAAATCCACAAAAAACTGCCAAAAAGCCAGTTTTTTGGCCATAACTCCGTTTTTTTATCTGATGCTTCCAAATTTGCCATGTAAATTACATATGGCACACAAATTGCCCTCCATGAATGTTTGAATTGGATTATTTTAATTAAGTTGATGAAATCTACAAGAAACTAGGTCCACAATCGACTTCAGCCATTTAGCCAATAATTTCTATATATGATTCCATCCTAAATTGGCATTCGAACAACCTTTGATGTAAAGAATGTTTTAGAAGGGTTATTGATGTGTTAAAAGGGAAAAATTACGAAAGACGCTCTTATTAATGCCAGCTATACAATAAACATTCGAAGAAAGTGGGGGTGGCAGTTGAATCAAGCACTGATGCTTCAATCTGTTTTTGGTTGATTATTAGATATGTGAACAATGTCATACTATTTGAAAGTTATTTCAGCATAGGAAATTTATTAAATCTCTAAAATATTGAAACAATTTAACCCTGAACAATGACCACACAAGAGGGTTTTATCAATGGAATTAATTTATTAAGAACTTGTGAAGAACATACCTTAAGAAAGTTGGGGTAGGGCATAGCTTAGTATAGCAACAAATGATGCATGCAAGGGGGATGCAGACAGACATTTCTAGATTGGGGATGGTGTGTATAGAGGGGTGTGTGGTTATACAATTGCAGTCATGTACACCCAGGCAACGGCAGGTACCTCTGCTAGTATATATATATATATATATATATATGTGTGTAAATCTTATGTTTATCATATATTATTAAGGTGATAAATATACATGCAACTAAAAGTTTCATGGTAGCAGAATCAATTGTCACATGTATTTCTTATTTATTAATCCAACAGATATTATCACTTAAATGTTAGCAGATACTCATATTTGAGTATGTAGAGTCTGGTAGTGGCAACTGACAATACTCAACTGTAATAGAAGTTGAGACTGAGTAAGTGTAGAATTTGGTAATATTTGGTTGGTGCAAAAATAATGACGTAATAATGTCGTTTTTTGACGTTAAAAAATACGTCAAAAAACGACATTATTACGTCATTATTTTTGAACCAATCTAATAGCAACAGACAGTACTCGAATGTAATAAAGTTGAGTCTGACTGACTAAGCCATCTATCTAGAAAAGTTGGCAGCCTAAGAGATTCCATTCAGATACCCAGGAAAGCCTATTCTGTAAGTCCTGATTGGTTGCCAATTCCAGTGTGGATACTGTGCGGGATAAATATCCATCAGTAAACTGTGAATCTTTGGGAAATGTATTGAGTTACAACCCACTTTATGTTATCTGGCAACTGGACGCTAGTTGGGAACCTCCTTACTAGGGTCAGCCTCATATTCCTGAATCATCATTAGATACTTTGAAAAATATTAACGGTTAATAAATCAAGAACTGTTCAGTATATAAAAAGAACCGATTATCAACAAAACAGGTCTGGCTACTTTACATTTCTATATTTTCCTTACTTTTTCTCCCTTCTTCCTTTTCTTTGTAGAAGAGGCTATATCGTGTGTCTTTCTTCCTTTCTTGCTCTTTTTATTTTCTTTCTTCTTTTTCACGGGCAAAGAGGTTGTTTGTGAGTAAATATTAAAAATTGTAATAATCCTCATTTACTACTGATGAGATGTAATGTTATGGATCGAAACATGAGTGCATTTATGTTGCGGTTTTACATATGTTCTAATGTAATGTCCTATAATTAAGACAATAGTTCTACTATTGTATTAAGCCCTATTTTTCAATTAATGTCATGAACGTTTGAATTTACATTTGTTCTCATTTCATTAGGATATATATAAATTTGTTACATGAGGGTGGTGAAAAGTTCTTGACCTGGCCCACTTCCAAAAATCAGTAATTTAATGCTCAAACATCAGAACAATGATTTTGTAAAGTTGTTTGGGCTATGAACATTCTAGACTTTCTAGCTAGACCTTTGTGTGTTATCAATTCACAAACAGTGAACCTGGTTGATAAAAGAATAAAAAACTACAACATTGATAATGGTTTCGAATTATCTCTAGGTGGAATGATTTGACAAAGTTAAACATACTAAAGGCAATTTTGATTGAGAAGATTTTCAAATTGAAAAAAAATTTCTGAGAGAATGAAAAAAATCAAAGATTTTGAAAAAAAATGCACAGCAAGAAAGGAAGAAAAAAAATAATGTAAGTCATAAGAGCTAACTAATCAGGATGAAAGAAAAGGAAATAAAATAGTAAAAATAAGAATGATTTATGACCAAATGAAAATAGAAATGAGCTGAACGTACATAGCAATACAAAAACAGAAAAGAATCAAAAGAAAAATGTTTTGAATGAAGAATGATGTAAAAAAGAAATGCATTGAAGAAGAGACAAATAGGAACATAAATGCATTGAAGAGACAGACAGAAACAGAAATGCATTGAAGAGACAGACAGAAACAGAAATGCATTGAAGAAGAGACAGACAAAAACAGAAATGCATTGAAGAAGAGACAGATAAAAACAGAAATGCATTGAAGAAGAGACAGATAAAAACAGAAATGCATTGAAGAGACAGACAGAAACAGAAATGCATTGAAGAAGAGACAGATAAAAACAGAAATGCATTGAAGAAGAGACAGATAAAAACAGAAATGCATTGAAGATGAGCAAGCTAAAAAAACAGGAATGAATGAGCAAATGGTGCAACCATTTAAAAACATTAAATGTGCTTTATATGTATAACAAGGTAAGAATTGAAATGAGGTGAAGTATAAGAGGATGGGAAAAAAAAACTGGAATTAGTTGAAGGAGAAGAGTAAAAGAAAATCTGAAATGAGTTGAAAGAATTGTAAAGAAAATGCTTTAAAGGTGACTACATAAAAAATGTGTTAAATGATGAGATTAAATAAAAAAGATAAAAATGAATTAAAGGAGAAAACTGATAGACAAGAGTGAATTGGGTAAAAGACCAAATAAAAAAAAAAAATTTAAAATTAAAATGATTTAAACAAGGCCAAGTAACATAACGAGAATGATGCAGCAATAAAGAAACAAATTTGCAGAAGAATTATGCAAAGTGGGTTTATTTACTCTTGGGTTTTCATAATTAAAGATTAAGAAACTGGAAGAATTGAACATCATGTAAACAACAAGTACTAAAAAGAGAGAAAATTAAGAACAATTGCCATAAGGAAAAGAAGAAAGACTTTATATCATTTTATATTATACTAAGCCAGTGGGACAAAAATAGGAACACAAATTCTGCTCTAATTATCTTATATATAATAAATAGGATTATGTTACATTTGATTCCATTATCTTGTATTATGTAATTTTTCTGCCTCTCTTTTATTATTCATTGCCATGTCTGAAACATCTGAATTCAGCTCAGCCATTGAAAGAATTTCAAATCTGTTTTTAGATTCCTTACAAAAGATCAATTAGAAAAATGAATATTGATTGCAGAATCAACATTGTTTTATTTTTTTTTTTTTTTGATTTTCATTTTTGGTCTTTCTTTCATTCTTCACTTTTTTTTCTTAATTTTCTTTCCTTTCTTGTTTGGTGTAAAAGCTGTTTTGTACCCCAAGACTGAAAGGGAATCTCGAACATTTATAGCACAATCTAATTGTCTTCTTTCTCTCTCTCGCACACACACACTATTCTTCCTTCTTTTCTCTCTACCTTACTTATATATGGCTTTTACTGACTTTCCCTTTTTTACTCTCCTTTGTTTGTCTATCTACCTTACACATTAATTTTCACTTTTTCTTTTGTATTTCACTCAGTCCTTTTGATTTTTTTTGTTGTTTTAATCTGCTCTCTTTAATTGTATTTCTTCTTAGCTGTTTCTTGTCTATATTTCCTTTGCTTTTATTTCTCTCTTATTTATGCCTTCTTTCTTTCTTTCTTTCTTTCTTTTTTCCTTCTCTCTATTGCTTTCTCTCGCATTATATATCTTTTATATTCTTTCACACAAACTTTTTTTTTCTTTACCTTTTTAATCTTCTCTCTAATTTTATTCATATTTTCCTTCTCATCTTTGTTGTTCCTTGACTGTCTTTTGCTTTCACCTTTTCTTTCTCTCTTATATAGATCCTTTACCTGTTCCTTGCCTCTATCTTTTCTTCACCTTTCTTTTTCTGTCATTCATGCTTTTTACAATCTCTATCTTGGTTTTTAGTTATTTGCTCTTTGCTTCTTTACTTTTGCCTCTTTTTCTCTCTTTCCACTCATTTTTCTTTGTTGTTCTACTCTTATTCATTTTTCATCTATTAAAACTGATAGCATAATTAATGTCCTCATTCTGTCTTCCTTTCTCTCTCTCTTTCTTTCTTTTCCTTCACTTCTTAACTACCTTGTATTCTTTTTTCTTTTACATTTGTTTTTCATTATCCAACTTTTGCTTTTTTCCCCCTCTCTTTGTATGTTTTCATTTCCTTTTCATTGTCTGCACTTTCTCTTTTGATATAATCATTTTTCATAACTTCATCCTTTAATTCTTTTTCTTTCTCACTTTATCTTTCTATTTTTTCTTCTTTCTTTTGTTACTTCATCTTTTCTTTGTCTCCCCACCAACTCATTCAAACTTTGTTTTTGATTTAGCTTTCTTTTAATCTATCTCCATTTTTGACTATTTATTATCTATTTTTTATCTATTTTTCTTTTTCATGTTTATATTTTCATTTTATCTATTTTTATCCAATTTTCTTTTTCTTTTTATCTAATTTTATCTTTCTTTTTATCAATATTTTTCTTTCTATACAATTTTATCTTTCTTTTTATCAATATTTTCTTATCTTCCTATATTTTTACTTTTCTATCAATATCTTTTTATCTTTATTGTTTTTCTTCATTATTTTTTATATTTTACTTTTTATCTGAATACAAAGTTGGTATAGAAGGAATAAACTTCCAGTAACAAAAAACACTATATTTTAAAAACTGCTCAATACAGAGTAGAGTGAATAATGTTTATTTAAAAATTATAACATAAATATGTTATAACATCACTACAAAAATAGCCATTTTGTTTCAACACTTTTGGTGTCTTGTCACATGATGGTGTTTCAAGTAAAATAAAAAGTATTTTTTTAAAGAGTTCAAAACTAACCACTACCCCCACTGGGGGTGGGGATATTTTTACATAATATGTAATGGCCATTCAAATTAAAAGTATATGATAATTCAAATAATGTGACAACAGGACCTAGATACAATTTATTAAGGCTTGAAAATAAATATTAGGTTTTATATGAAATCAGGTAACTAATTAATCTCCAATTATGTAAATAAAAAAAATAAAAGTTACAAATTTTAAACTCTAAATACTTCATTATCCGTATTTATTATTTTTAACTTTGTACATTTTTGTTTTTATCTTTTTATATTTTGCGTTTTATCTCAAGATTTTTGCTTTTAATCTAAACGTATTTTTCATTTTAGCTTTAGTTTTCTATTTACATTTTTCTCTTTATCTCTATTTCTTTATTATTTTAATTCTACAGGGCGCTCCCTAAAAAAATAGGATATTTTAGATTTACTATATGTGTGAAAAAATTAATTTACATATAAAAAATTTAACTATATATTTTACAATATGAATAAACTAAAAAAAATATTAGCGAACATGTAAATCTTTTAACTATTTGTTGTTCCAGAATGCCACAGTTATCAAATTTTCAACATGCGGTGATGGTTCTTTTTAAGAAAGAACATCCAACTTGGGGACTGAAAGAATGCCAAAAAATTTTGCAAGTGTTCTTTTGTTTGAACACCACATCAAATATTTGTGTTTTGTTCTGATTTAAGCTACTAAATTTCTATCCTTAGCTTTCGTTTCAAATAACTGTAACAAAAATTTCAACAATTAAATAAACTGTACCAAATTTCCTGTGTTTTTTTTTTTGTGGGGCACACTGTAAAAACAAGGCTACAGAAATTTGGAAAGAATAATATGTCAAAGAAAGAAAATCTATTAAACTGTAATACAGAGAAATATAAAAACAAATTTTTTTGTGGGGCACCCTATATTTTCATTTTCTGTTGTTACTTTTATCTTCATATTTTCTTTTTATTATCCTTTTATCATTTTTCTTTCTATCTTTTTTCTTTTAATCTTTTTCATCATTTTTCTTCTTTTTTTTCAGATTTTTTCTTTTCATCTTTTTTTCCTATGTATATTAGATCACATTTTCTGCCTCCACTTCTAAATCTCTTCTTTTCTTATTCTCCTCTTCTTTATTCTTTACCCCACCTTCTTTCTTATATTCTGTTAATTCTCTTATACTCATTCTGTCTTTTCTCACTTCATTCTCATTACATTTAAATTTCTCTTCATGACTCTCTCTTTCTTCTTTTCATCCCTTTTCATTTTCCTTTCTACGTTGTTTTATCCTCTCTCCCTCCCTACAAATTTTCTCCTCTTTCTTTCTTCTCCCAAAATTATCAAATTCCAATATGTTATAACAAATAAAAGACAGACATTAATATGTACAAAAGTAATCAGTATATAACAAAATAATAAGACAATGAACCTCATAAGGAAAGCACAAACACAATAAGCAATTTCAAAAAGAAGTTATTTTTACATTCAAACTATATTTGCCCAAAAAGAAAAACATTGAATACTTACAACATAAAATACTATTAAAATAATATTACAAAACATAAGTAAGCAAATAAATCAGCCATAGATTTTAAAACTATGAACTTGATGCAAAATTTCCCAACATCAACTTTTGCATAATGTTAAGAAAATCTTAGAAATGTCTTTTATTGCCTGTTCATGTATACTTTTTATTTATGAAAAAAGATATAATCATTATTTTTTAATCATATCCCCCCCCCAAAGCAAAGTGGGAATGCCACTAGTATGCAGGCGGTTATGGGGAGTGAAAGTGAGGGAAAAAACTAAGTATAGGGAGGATTGAGGAAAGGGCAAAATATGAACCACATTTGAAAAGACAGAAGATGGCGATTGATGCTGCATTTAAATTTTTGAAGATTGTATTTTATCAAGGAAGTAAGTAAGTAAATGGAAAAAAAACATGGCTGAACATAAAATACATATTTGATACTGTTTATTTTCATTTTCAATCTGGGAAAAAAAGCATAGCATAAACAAACTATGGTTTAGGGCAATTGTGCAATGGTTTGCTGAATTCAAAAAGAAGGTTCTAAACTCTGTATTCTCTACAAAATATCAGAACTTGAAAAAATCTTTTGAAGGAATACATAGCACAGATAACATGTGAAATTGTAAGGAAAAACTGGAGCAAAATCAGTCAAATTGCTTGTGTTTTAGAGTAAGAAAGTGATTTTGCTGTTGGGCAATACCTGGCCACATGTTGTAAATGAACCTGAAGTTGAGCCAGAAAGTTCCCTCACATGTAGCATATTTGCCAAACCTATCATCTTCAGACAATTAGTTTTTTTACTTATCACTCCTTGTCTTTGCATATACATATATTTTTCTCCCAAAATTAAAGCAACTATATGAAGCTTAGAAAATCTCATGATCAAACATAATAGACTTTCATTGTTATATTTAACAATATGTTTGAAAATATATATATATATATATATATATAATTTTTCTCCTGAAATTAAAGCAACTATAAAAGCTTAAAGTGGCTCATGATCAAACATAATAGACATTTGCTGTCTGTTATATTTAACAATATATGTTTATATATATATATAGATAGATAGACAGACAGATAGACAGATAATATTAGTGGTCAATATATATATATATATAGATAGATAATATTAGTGGTCAATATATATATATATATATATAAAATATATGATTCCAATGTAATAAATTATAACCATGGAATATTAGTGTTTGAGCCTTTTTTATTATATATATATATATATATGTCAATAAGTTATAAGCAATAAAAACTGTTTAAAAACTCAGAAATCAGTGACTCAAGTGTTTTTTTTTTCACTTTCCAAATCTTCAATTTGCTTGTTAAAAAATCATCAATTGGTCACTATAAACAATGACAGAATTTTTACAATTTTTCTCACAAGTAATTCATAATTACAAGTCAAAAGGAGACAAAACTTGAGTAGGTTGTTTGTGATGTTTTAAATTGTTTTATCTCTTATAATTAAGTAATGTTATTATGTTGTTATAATGGCTTCATACCGCAAGGAGCTTCAAAACAAGAATAAATATGGGAGAATGAAAAGAGTGTCAAAATACATTTACCATCTGTATCAAATACAATAATGTAAAACAATATAACATAAACATGTTACTTGCACTCAATGATGTTTGCACTTTACAAGATTAATACCTTTTGAGGTGAGGTGGTCTACTAATATTTATGAATATCTTTACTTTCAATTACATGATTCTGGATATTCATTCCAACATACATGTTGCTCTAACCTCTTCTCTAGACTGGACTGGTATCTAACTTTTGCTCTTACTGTTCCATTAACTCATCTCATTTATATACTCGCTAGATGGAGTGCGCTATCTAAAACCTTATGATGTTATATTTCTGTAAGATTCATATAGGATGAAACTGAGCACTGTAAAATGTTGTGGTGGTGTGGTTGGTCCCCACCACTATTAATACTGTTTTTTAAATATATATAATTAATTAAAGAATATCAAACACTTAAAATCCCATAGGTAATAATTTTTATTTCATCAGAGATCTTTAAAAAAAAAAAAAAAGTGGGTCCTGTCACTGGATCTAACTAACACCTTTATCAACTGTGCCAGGTGTCCTTGAGGAACTGAAGAAGGCTGGAGTGTACAACAGACGAAACATTGTAATAAATATGGCAACAAAGATGAGGACAATAGTCTGAATAATGTAAATAATGTACATAATACCTCATCTCAGAAATATAGACAGATACTGAAGGGCCAAAACATTGTAATAAATATGTTGACAAAGATGAGGACAATAGTCCGAATAATGTACATAATACCTCATTTCAGAAATATAGACAGATACTGAAAGGCTGAACGTTATAATAAATATGTCAACAAAGATGAGGACAATAGTGTAAATAATGTACATAATACCTCATTTCAGAAATATGGACAGATTCCTCTTTTATATACAGTGTAATTGATATCTACCAACTTAAGCAATGAAAAATCTTAAAGAAAATGTGACTGTCAGAGGTGATCAAACAGTTTTGTTTGTTTAACGGCATATCAACTCCTTATGGCTCATTTAATGCCGAAATTTAATTTTCTTTGGAGCATTAGTAATTTTCTTTTCATCAATGTACTTTTTTTTTTTCCTTTTTTTATAAAAATGTATTGCATGTAATTTTTTTTCATAAATTTATTGCTGGTATTTTCACTATAAAAATGAATCTTAATACTTTCATAGTATTTGACTTCAGTTTGGGGGTTAACTATTTGCCAATGTCTGGGACCCTAACAGGTGCTACCACTGCATGTCAGGGTGGACTTGGGAACAACAGCAATTAAAGTGGTGGTTTCAGGCTCCTCAAAATCTCTGTTCTCCTGATCAGATGCCTTGTTGTTGGATGTAGTTTATCATCATACTCAGGAAAAGATCAAAAAGAGATTTTTTTCTATGTGCTGTGTCCTTTCAGGACATAGGTGATCATGTCTCTTCACCTCCCTCTATCCCTTCCAGCTCTCAACAAGTTCCTACCTTCTGCTTCCCTCCCCCAGACCACGTTCTTAATGTCGCTAAGTAGTAACTGAGCCTTGCTTTGCTGTAAGGTCTCTCATGACTTAATAGTCTAAAGCACACCTAACTCAAAGGTGGTTTTTCCCCAATATAAGGGAATAACAATATAAATGCAGAATGATGTGTACCTGTGCTTTATAGATTATTCAAAAGTACATCACAAAAAACTGTTGGAACTGTTAGGTAACCATGACATATCTCGGAATGATGCAGAACCTATACTGAACCTTCTTTATGGATAGAAAATGAATTCAGTAAATATACAATAATAGAAAGGGGCATAAGGCAAGGATGTATCTTCTCACCAGAAGTATTCAACATATACAGTGAGGTAATTTTGAGAGAATTAAAAGTCCTACCAGAATTTCTTATTTGTGGCCACAATCTTAACATAGAATATGCAGATGACACAGTGTTGATATCAATCATAGAAAGGAAACAAGAGAAAATCCTACAGGAGGTAGTGAAGAAAAACAAGAAGAAAGGTCTAAACTTTAATTGCAAGAAAATATAATGCATGTTTGCTAGCAAAAAGGACAGTTTAACATGAAAACTTCAAATTGGAGATAGCAAAATTAAAGAAACACATGAATTCAGGTATCTGGGAAATGTTTTAGCAGAGGATGGAAAGTGTGATAATAAAATCCAAAGGTGCATTCAGATAATGAAATATGCCTCCCGAAATCTAAGCAAACTATTAAGTAATGGAAAAATTTTGTTAGAAACAAAGAAAAGAGAACTGAAGTGTTAAATAATGCTGGACAATCTCTTAAAAGATGAAGAAGAGACTTGAGTCAATAAAAATGTGTTTCTAGACAGACTTGAAGCAATAGAAACAGTAGGATTCTGAGAAATTAAAATTAAATTATTATTATTATTGGAAAATTTGATACTCACAGGATAGATTGAAGCCAAGAGTGACAGAGGAAAACAATGCATAATGTATCAAGTGAGTTTGAGTAACTGGATTGGGGAACAAAGTTTAGGAGGGATTACAAAAAGACAAAATTTATTCAGAGCTACAAAAGACAGGAAATTGTGTCAAGCCATGATCACCAATGTCTTGAAGGGACACGACACATAGAAGGAAACACATCCTGATGAAAGTCACATTTTTTTTCATTTGGATTTTCAACTTGTCCAGGTTAGAAGATATTGTTTAAAAACAAAGATATCTTCTCAGATGTATGTGTTTCCACTGATGATAATATTTTATAGTAATATCAACAGAGCTGATACTAAACTTAAGGAAAGTAACACATTAGGCCTTCTTTGCCTCACATTTTCCACTGACATGAAGCAGAGTGATGATATCGAATCCATAGATGCATCCAGAAATTTTTCTTGGCATAATCCATCTTACGAATCTACCATTCATTGGATACTGTTGCCATACTGCTTTTTGACCCTTAGCTGCTCCATCACAGAGCATTAGCTGGGTTTAGCAAGGATATACAAGTGATTATTTAAAAATAAAAAAAAAGCAGTCATGGCTCTTGGGGTACTGTTTCAAAGTTATCTGAATACTTGGATGAGTATTGCTGTGGAACTGAGTGAGTAGCGGCACTATATTGAGTCTGGTTTGTGTCTTCTTCATCACCGAGGCCCATGGTACAGTTGGTATGATGTTTGCGTTGCATCGAAATGGTCCAGGTTCAATTTTCAGTAGTGGATGCGCACTGCTGATGAGTCCCAGATAGCCATCCAGTGCTTTCTGCATTCTGTTAAGGATTAATCTAAGCTCGACAAATTACTATATAAATAATCATATATATATATATATATATATAGAGAGAGAGAGAGAGAGGCACAAGTAAAGGATTGATATAAACAGAATAAAATTCCAATAACCAAAAACACTATTCTTAAAAGAGTGCTCCATACAGAGTAGAGCAAATAGTATTTATGTATTTATTCAAAAATTATAACAAACATGTTATAATATGAGTACAAAAATAGCCAATTTGTATCAACATTTCTGGTGTCTTATCAAGAGATGGTGTTGTTTGCAGAAGGGTACTGCAATCAACACCATCACTTAATAAGACATCAGAAGTGTTGAAACAAAATGGCTATTTTTGTAGTGATGGTATAACATGTTTATGTTATAATTTTTAATAAATTATATATATATATATATATATATATTTACATACATACACAGGGTGTGATTGTTGCCATTTTAGATTTTTAATTTTTTGCATGTGCATTGTTTTTGATTTTGTCAGAATAGTAGGGTCAGTTGGGCACAGTCTGTGAGAAAAAGAGCACCATGACGCAATTCACTCTGCCAGAAATTTTGAAATGGCATATTGTACAGCTTGGAATTCACACTAGAAGCTCCAATAGAAATATTTCAGAGTATTTGGATATAAATCGGAGGTCAGGACAAAGGATTTGGAAACAGGTGGATGATTCTAAATGGTGATTACAAAGGTATGACAGCTTGGAAAAACTCACTCTGATCATTCTGAAAAGAAAAGAACTCCCAAATATATTGGTGAGAGCCTCAGACTCAACAGTAAGATCTACATCAAGTCCCTTAAGGAGGTAGTGCTGCTGTGAGTCAAGAGGGTGGCTGCTGGAAATGTATATCTGACAACAGGACGCTGCACCATGCCACATAAGCAGGAGAACCCAGTCCTGGCGGTCAGACAATTTCTGCATTTACCAACTTAAACAAGGAGACCATCCAGAAGAGATGCAGGAGATTGTGAAGTCGTCTGAAGACCAATATTGAAGCCAATGACAATTTTATTGAATAAGTTTACTCTTTAGCATTGCAAGATATTTTTGTGTAATTTTGGTAAATATATCTGTTAAAATGAGATGTCAGTGTTATTTTTATTTTTTGCATAATTTAGAGGACAATTCATTCATTGCACCATATATATATATATATATGGGGAAATATATATATATATATACACCTGGTGAAATAAATTATAACCAATGCACCCTTAATGTTGTCTATTTTCTATTTAAATTGAATTAATAATTGCTCCAATTTGACATTGAGCTCTCTGGATTACATCCTCCTTGAGACTATATATACGGATTACCAAACTTTTCATTACTTATATATATATATATATATATAGTGAGAGAGAAAAATACAGGTGCATCAAGATAATTAGAAAGGATTAGTGTGTAATATATATATCTCTACACACACAAGGCTACTGAAAAATTGTCACAACCAAGAAAATTTATTTGGTCAGTTTTTGAGAAGTTGGTTTGGCTAAGAACTTTTCAGCACTATTATATATATATATATATATATATATATATATATATATACACACACACACACACACACACACACTGGTAGAGAGAGAAAACCAATTAGAGTGAGACAGGAAGATAATTACATATGAAAAAATAAACTACCAGATAGATAGTTGACTAAAATTATGACTACACAAGAAACATTAGAAAGATCCATATAAATCAATGTGAATCAATAAAGATAAAATCACTTGGTAAGCAAACATGTTCTTCTTTGTCTTCTATAAGCCAGGTTCCCCTTCAGGATGCAGGTCAACATGGCCCTCAACAATTTCTTATCCTTTGTAGCTCTCAGTAAGGTTTGTCTTTTTACCACCCCTCCTAATCCTTGTTCCACCATCCATTTACTTAAGCACGTTAGGTTACTCACTGTTTCCCTCTGTACCTCTTGCTGTCAGTATATCATGTGAATGTTGAATTCTTCAAGCTCTCTATCAATATTGTGTATCCTAGAAATTCAACTCCCTTTCCGATTTTAGTATGTCATTTTTCATTCCATTTTAATTAAAACTTCCTCTTTATTTACATGTTTTGTCCATGGTATTCTCAACATATTTCTGTTCATTATTGAGGAAATTGTCCAACATTCACAGAGGGGGGGCTGATATTATGTAAGTTTAGCACTTTCTTAGTTTTTAATGAAAATTTCATGTTTCTTAATGCTTTGCATAAATAATGTGTACACCATGTTTTTTTGTTTTTTTTATAGAAAGATGATTTTCTTTGAAACAAAACAAAGCAGTGTTTTATAATTTGAAAGCAAGAACAAAGGAATAAGCATTGATTGTAAGAAGACAATGTATGGTTGTCAACAAGTGAAAAAAAAAAAAAAAAAAACAAGTTGCAAGCTCCAAATTGGAGATGTCAGAATCAAATAAATACATAAGTTTCAATATGAAAGAAATGATTTAACAGAAGATGGAAAATGTAACACTAAAATTCAAAGGCCTACAGGAATAGCAAAAGATGACTTCCATCAATGACAAATATTAACAAACAAGAACATTTCATTAGAAACAAGGAAAAGTGTGTTAAGTTACTATAAAATATAAATCTCCAATATGTCAATGAATTCTGGGTAATTTCCTCACAGATAAAAAGAAAACTTGAGGAAACAGAAATGTGGCTCCACAGAAGGATGCTGAGAATACCATGGACTGAACAAATAAGTAATGATGAAGTTTTAAGGAAAATGGAAACAAAAGACATTTATAATTAGAATCTTAAAGAGACTGTTGAAATTTCTTAGACACAACTCATGTCCAGTGTAAACAGGTGGTGGAATGGGGATTGGAAGGGATAGTAAAAAGACAAACACTGATAAGGGCTACAAAATATAGGAAGTTGTGGGGATTCATGATTTTCCATGTCCGGAAGGAACACAGAGAAGCAACTTAGTCTGTTATCTATAGATAATTATTTTTAAATGTGATGTTTACAAATTGCTTTTGTTTTATTATCAGTGAATTACCATGATTTCTTGGGAAAGACATTGGAGTTATTTGCCCCCCACCACTTGTTATCCACAGAACAATTGTTTTACACAAGTAGCTGTCACCCAAAACTAGAGAACACATTCTATTCTATTTAACCCATAGTTAAAAGGAGACAAAATAGGTTCATGCCTTTTCCAAGTGCATTGCTTCTCAGTTGTAATGGTCAGGTTGGTTGGTTTTACATGTCATCCTTTGTTTGTTGGGTTATTTAATTTTGATTTTTCTATGTACCACTCTGTGAAGATTAAACTCAGTGGAAATGGTTAGGTTGATTCATTTTACATGTCATCCTTTATTAGGCTATTTAATATCAAATTTTGTATGGGGCAGTCAGTGAATTGATGCATTTTACAACATGTCAAAGTTTGTGAGGTTATTTCATGTCATTTTTTTTAATAGGACACATAGTGAGGATCAAACACACACTGGCCACAGTCGCTGCGTGTCGGACACATACCATTCCAAATCGCCTGTGGCCGGCGCGCAAGTCTTTTTTTTGCAGCACATGTCCACCATCCATCTATGTGGGGGAAAAAAATGGAAAAAAAAAAAGAAGTCTTTTTTGCGGCACACGTGAACCGTCCTTCTATGTGGGGGGAAAAAAACAGAAGAAAAATTGTGTCGAGCAGAAGACGAACGAACCTTCACGATTTATTTTCATATTTGTTTTACACATTCAACAGAGATGTCGGCACATTGGTTGTCCCTCAAGGAGGAAAAATTGAGTCGGTCAAGGGCTTAGTCTCAATAGATCACAGTGTGGTGGCCGCTCTACTAAGTACGACATCCTGAGCCTGAAGTCAAGTGGTCTACGAGCGATCCCAGACCAGTAATGCAGAGTTAGTTGGTTTTAGAATATCTCAACCTTTGCTGGATTATTTAATGTTGAATTTTATATAGGACAACCACTGAGGATTAAAATCACTACTAAGTCATAATGGGTAAGCAAACTGACCTTGTTAACTGCTACTTTTGCTGAGGCACCTGAATGTGTTATTTCTTTCCATAAACTGAACAATAGTAGCAAAGAAATAACTACAAGACTCAAGTCAAGCAAAAAACTATTGCAATTTGAAATGATGAAATCTACAGAAACAAGGTCTTTTCATTTTATCAATTGATTGGTTGACGTCGAAATCAACTGCAGATGTTGCTAATGACATGAAAGCGTTGTGAATATTTCTAATCTGACACTCAAATCAGCCATGAACAAACAAGCTTATACGACCAGTGTCTACGTAAGAAACTAGTAATGAAATTGAAACACACAGAGGCATGTCTCGTATCAATTGTTATTTATAGGCTTCAATGGTAAGCTGGATTTCATCAAAGAATTATGAATAATGAAAGTTACTACAATATATTCAAAGAAAACAGATTGCCTTCAATAAGAATGACGGTGTTTCAGTATAATTATGGCTTATGGTCAAATATGCTTAAAACTTTAGTTTTCATTCGATCACTGGTTAAGCATTGTCAAGCCTGGTCAGTCGTTAGAAGGGGAAACACTTCTGAATATTAGATAATGTAACTGACTTTCTACAAGTGTAGAGCTATTTCAGCTTTAAATAACCTAAAAAGGGTTGATAAACTATAAAATAAATCAATCAATCAGCCAATCTGTTGTAATGTTGTGTCTGTTCAAAATAGCCATAAATTAGGAAGGGCATAGTTAGAGAGAGTATTGAAGAAGAAGAATATTAGGTAGAGGAAAACAAAGAAAGGGTTTATTAAATACTCATACAGAGAACAGAACAAACTTGAGTAAATCAAATACTAGTCAAATCCTACTCTAATTTAGCTACTTGCCATATTTATAAGTAGGAACAGTCCATTGTTACAGTAGTAGGGAAGAGCAGGAAGTACATGGAGTCCTACTATACAATATATAAATATATAAAAATCCATTATTTATTTATATATACATTTTCAACTTCATCATTCACATAATTTCACTTGTTAATTTGCTGCGACTTAATGGCATCAATATTAAACTTGACAATCACCTTCAAATCATCAGACGTAACTCACCAATGACTAAATTTACTGAAATCAATCCAAGCAATCCTACTTTTTGTTGTAATGTTGTCTTTGTTCAAAATAGCCAAGAATTAGGAACGCTGTAGTTCAAGTGAGTATCAAAGGGACAGAAGATGAGGTAGGGAAAACAAAGCACAGGTTTATTAAATATTCATACACAGAATTGAAAGACTTGAATAAATTAAATATTACTCAAATCCTTTTCTAATGTGGCTACTTGGCATATTTATAAGTAGAAACAGTCTATTGTCACAGTAGTAGGGAAGAACAAGAGGAACATTGTCCTACTCTACAACACTTAGAATCCTGATTAGTATTATATGCAGAGTTTATATTTGTTGGTAGTTTTTCCAGTTCTACTCAATATCTTGTTGGCTTATGGCCACATCACATTGAAACACTGGTTCCCATATGATCACTGAAGTTATGCAACGTTGAGCCTGGTCAGCATCTTGATTAGTGCTTACTTAGGAATACAAAGTACTGTAAGCTTGAAAGTGTGGGTGGTGTGATGAATAATGGCTTGGAATTGTTAATTGGAGAGCCAATGTCTAATTCCAGTACAGTTAAGTTTTTATATTCATTTAACCACAAATACCCTTTGGAAATGTATGAATCCACCTCTTCTCTCCCAACCTATGGGTTAATTAGATTTCTGTCACTATACCATTATTATCTAAAAAAAAAAAAAAAAAGTCTTACAATCTAAAAAAATAAAAGTTCAATGCAACATTTTCTGAAGGCTACCTGAATCTACAAGCACCTGATTATGGTCAGTGTTCACAACAATATAAACATTGTTATAAAACCAGCAAAGATTGTCTGAATAGTAATAATATAAATAATGGTGGAATTGTCATCCTATAAATTCTGGCAAAAAATATCACGTACATAAGATTTTGACTTGAAATTTTCAACTTCATCATTCACATAATTCCAATTCTCAATTTTACTTCTTTTTTGTTGTTGTTTTGACTTGATGTCATCAATAATAAATTTAACTTGACAGCCACCTTCAAATCAAGTGACCATTGATTACATTTACTGACATCAATCCAACCAGTCCTGCTTTTTGTTGTAATGTTGTCTTTGTTCAAAATAGCCAAGAATTAGGAAGGCCGTAGTTTAAGTGAGTATCAAAGGGACAGAAGATGAGGTAGGGAAAAAAAGCACAGGTTTATTAAATATTCATACACAGAATTGAAAGACTTGAATAAATTAAATACTACTCAAATCCCATTCTAATATGGCTACTTGCCATATTTATAAGTAGGAACAGTCCATTGTTATAGTAGTAAGGAAAAGCAGGAAGCATGCTGAGTCCTACTCTACAACACAATCAGCATTACAATAAAAAAAATAAATGATAAAATTAAAAAAAAAACAAATAACTGAGTTTCTGAAGAACTGCTTAGTACATACAGATAATTTTATTATGGAGGTGAAGGCTTGTGTTGGACTAATCACATTTTTGTGAAGAAATTATAAGAGAGAAATGAAGTGTAGTATGCTGCAAAGTCTCCAAACAGAAAGCTTTCTTTCTTCTAGCCTGGCTATCACCCAATGCAAGAAAACCTGGTCTGCCCTGCTATTTAACCCATAACCGGGGGAAGATGGATTCTTGCCTTTTTCAAAGGCTTAAGTGCAAAGAGAATGAAACAGAACTGACTGGTAACTGAACTCAACTTACCATATTTAATTTACCATACCAATAACCATTACATTATCTGTTCATTTTATATATATATGTCATCCATATACAGACCTGTTTCACTTTATCAAAGCTCATCAGTGCAGCTAGTCATCCAAGTGCTTCAAACCAGGATCGAAACCCAACTGATTTGGCATCCATTGGAGTTTCTACCCCTGAAATATCAGCACACAGCAGAGGGAAAGGGAAATTCAAGCATATATATATATATATATATATATATATATATATATATATATATATATATGTGTGTGTGTGTGTGTCTCTGTGTGTATATATGTACACACACCTATATATCAGGGATGTGTCATCTAGGCAGGCAGTGTCTACACTAAATAAAGTAAATCAGCAGCTATATTTTCCTTCTATGACACAAGATGTACCTAATCCAACAAAATTATGAAGGTTACTCTGGTTATTATGCATAAAATGCAAAATATTTTTTGTAGATTTACTACATAAATGTCCAAAGTGGCCTACCCTGAGTATTTACTGATGACATGTACCATATATATATATATATATATATATATATATATATATATATATATATATGAAGTTTAGAATAGTGGTTGAAAATGGTCATTAACTAATGGTATCTTAATTGCAATTGTCAGAAAAATTTTGCTGTTTAATAAAATAAACATTAAGTGCTCTTTGTGAGTCAGTTTTAACATTTAATATTTCAAATTCTATATTTTGCTAATAAGACTCACTTGCATTATACCAACAGATTACTACCTGTGTGTGTGTGTGTGTATATATATATATATATATATATACACACACACACGCATACACATTACCTTCTGCTTATGTGTGCTTATAGTTGGTAATATTGTGGTCATGTGACCAAAGTTTGAGCTTGATTGTGTCAGTTTTCTTTCTGCTGTTACAGTATGAACATGGCCACTCCACTAGCAGTATGCATCAAGAAGTTACAGAAAGCACTGATCCAATTTCTCTAGCCAGAAAGAGTGTGTCAGGGTCTGAAATTTATCATGGGCTATTAACACAATACAGCATAAGTGCACTATTGCATAGTATATATGAGTGGATCAAGAAATTTAAAAGTGGCTGGACAAGCATGATGCACAAATAGGAGCTGGAAAAGATTTAGCAAGCTCGAGAGATGGTAACAGCAAACTGGTAAGTTATAAGGTTCTCTGATGATTCACATCACTGCTCTTTGTTACTCCTTGGTGCACACAGCTAGCAGAACAGCCATGTTTACACTTTGACTGTAGCAAAAAAACTGGCAGAGCCAAGCTCAAACTTTGATCATGTGACCACAGAAGTACCAACGATAAGCATGCATGAGCAGAAGACATATGCCAAAGGTGCAGATAATTTTTGACTTACACTCGTATATAAAAAAGAACTGATTGTTAGTGGTATCCCTAAGAAATATTGAGGAATCAGAGAGCAGAGTTCAAATTCCAGTCAAACCAATTACATTCACTTACATGCTAATACCCTTGGGAAAGGTATGAATCCCCTTCTTCTACTAAACCAACTGGGTTCTATAGCCTTGGACAGTAACTGGTCTACCACAGAAAGAAATGGCAACCTACTGCAGGAAAAAAAACAATTTGCTTTGTCAGTCATGTATCAAAAGATATATGATTGCCTAAGTTTGTATCACACATGGCACATAACTAACATGTCTCTAAAC
>CAWVQA010000664.1:50000-70000 GCA_963932145.1 Acanthosepion lycidas | reverse complement strand
GAAACAGACACAGCAACAGGACAAATATAAGAGGTAGTGTAGCTGTGGCAGTCATGGATAACAGATAAACTTAACCCTATTTAATCACTGAGTGATTGCTGGAGCCAAAAAGATTGGACACCCTATCTCCAAGGAAGCAAATGCTCTAGAATTATTTTCAAGACAATATTTGCAATTCCAGGAAAGTATGAATTTCACCAGATATCTCAGTGGTATGGGAAAACTGTGGGAACAGGACTATAAATGACTGAAAAGGACCATAAACACACAGCAAATGGTCATGGTAATATTAGCCATTTCCTTACAAGGTAACATCTAGCTTTCATTGACCAAGCAGCTAATGCTATCATTGGTTGAAATTTATAAGATCTTCCTATTAAAACAATTTTTCAGGAACATAGGTTTCTCAAGTCCAGTAACTTATCACTCTTTCCAGTATTAATTGAGGTTTCCTTACTACTGTTGAGTTCAAAGTCATGTGGAATGTCAATATCTTGATTATCATTTTCTTTTTAAGTTATATATATCCATTTTAGTTGTTCCTACTCTATATTTCCAAAGAAGTAATGGCAAATCATAGAGAATAAAGAAAATGAAGGTGTGTATAGTCAAGTTACCTTCATCCTGAAAGCACATGGTATTATAAAAATCTTTTTCTTTTGCCTAATACTGGTAAGTACTTGAAAAAGATAAAATTTTGAATAATTATGTAAGAGTCTAGAAAATAGAGAGAAAAAAATACAAAATGATAAAGACAAGGAAAAAAAAAAAAAAAGATTAATTTTCTTTTTTTTTTTTTACTGTATCTGTTAACTGAAAACAGAAATTAAGTGGAGAAAGTCAAAATCAGTTTTTATCACAAATCTTCCTCTTTTTTTCTCCTTCTGACTTCCTTTGTTTTCTTTCCTTCTTTCTTTCTCTTTTCTGACTTTATATCATTAGTTTCTGTTATTTCATCTTTTTCGACATATTTTTCTTCTTTGTTCTTTCTCATTTCTTTATTACATTCATTCATTTTTTATTTATATTTTTCAAGCATTTTATCTTTATTTTGAGTTTCTATTTAACCTTCATTTCTTTTCTTTACATCACTTTTTACTTTTTGTTTTATATTTCACTTTTTCTTATTTCGATTTTCTTCTTGCATCATTCTTGTTTTTCTTTTTTTTTTTTTAATTTATTTCACCATTTCTTTTTGCTTTCTTTCCACCAGACTTTCCTTACTTTTCTTTTTTGTCATTTTTTATTTATGTTTTTCTTTATTTCTTTACAGATTTCATTCATTTTTGTCTTTTCTCTTTCTTTCCATTTTTTTCATATTTCACATGTTTTTGCCTTTATTTCATCACATCCTCCTCCTTTCATTTTTAGTATTTCATTCCTTTTAGTATTTTTTTTTATTATTATTTTCTTCATAGAATTTATTCATCTTTACCTTTAGTTTCATCTTTTCTTTCTTTCACATCATTCTTTCTTCGATTTTCTGTTTATATTTCTTTCTTATTCCTTTACACTCTTCGTATCATTCTTTTCTTTCTTTTCCTCATTCATCTTTTTTTTTTCATTTGTTCTTTTATGCCTTCATCTTTCATTTTATCTTCCTTCTTTTCACTTTGTTTTTTCCATGCAGACTTTATTTCCTTCTCATTTGAATAATGTTTTGCTTCTCTTTTCCTTTTTTTCATTCTTTATTTTCTATATTTTCTTTTCTAACTCCATTTCTTTCTTCTTACAATCCATCTTAATTTTTCTCTTTCATTCTATTTTCTCTCTTCTTCCAGTTTTAATCCTTCCATTATCTCATTACATCATGTTTTAAATAGGAAAAAACATTTTCTTTTTTGCTTTCTATTTTTTTTAATTTTTCTATTCTCTCTTTTTCTTAATGGAATTTTTTCCTCCATTTTTCCCTTCCATTTTTGTATCTTCTTTCTACATAATTTTAAGAGAAAGGAACAAAAATAGTGACAATTTTGATCCAAAGAACTGCTAAGATAACTGGATAGCTATAAATAATCATAAAACAAAAAACTGGTTATTGTAAATAAATCAAAGAATGACAGAAAAAGAAATCTTTCTCCTTTTGATGTAGCTGCTGAATTTTCAATGAAATCTTTTTTACTTAATATTTTTTGTCTTAGAAATAAATATTCAACACATTTACAATATGATTCAACAGAATTTATACTTAGTTAACAAAGTAAACAGATAATATTCAAAAGATAAAAATATTTTAAAAGTTTTAGTTTATATTTATTTACTTTACACACACACTTTACTTTGCACACATATTTTACTTTACATACACACATGAATATATATATATATATATATATATATATATATGTCATGTAATTAATGTCAATAAATGTTTTCATACTGATTACATTAGTACTCTTTTGTTTGATATTGTTTTATTGACCAACTTATCTACTCTCTCTCTCTCTCTCTATATATATATATATATATATATATATATATATATATTACTTTACACATACAGGGTTGCAATGGATAAATTGTCGTTTAAATTACACAAAACTGAAAATAACACTGACATCTCATTTTAACAGATATATTTATCAAAATTGGACAAAAATAGCTTGAAATACAAAAGAAATTTATTCAATAAAATCACCATTGCCTTCAACCATGGCTCCAGATGACTTTGTAATCTTCTGCAACTCTTCTGGACATTCTTCTTGTTTAAGTTGGTGAATTCTGCCATAATCCTTGTCTTCAGTTCATCTTTGGTTTTACAAGGAGTTTTGTTGGTCTGTTGCTTAACAGTGACCCACACATAGTAATAAAGGAGGTTGCAGTCTGGGAAATTAGGTGACCAGATATAAGGGGTGATGTGGTCACAGAAATTGTCTAACAGCCATGACTGGGTTCTCCTGCTTGTGTGGCATGGTGCAGAGTCCTTTTGTCAGACATAGGGTCTTCCAGAAGCCATGCTCTTCACCCAAGGCAGCACTATCTTCTCAAGGCACTTGATGTATGCCCCCATGTTGATTCTGAAGCCCTCACCAAAAAATTCAGGAGTTCTTTTCTTAGAATGATCAGAGTGAAATTTCCAAGTTTCTGTACCTTTGTAATCACCACCAGACTCATCCAACTCTCTATGAATCCCCTGCATTGTCTTCAGATTGACAATCAAACACTCCAAAATGTTCGTATTAAGGCTTCCAGTGCAAATACCAAGCAGTTTCCAAATTTCTGGTTGAGTGAATTGCATCATAGTGCTCTTTTTTTCACAGACAGTGCCCAACTGACCCTACTATACTGTGCAGTCAATAAAATCAACAACAAACAACACACATACTCAAAATTAAAAATAAATGGTAATGATTTACCCATTGCTCACAGTGTGTGTGTGTGTGTGTATATATATATATATATATATATATATATATATATATATATATTAGTATACACACATATACATACACATTTTACTGGATACATACATACATACATACACATTTTACTTGACACACACATATTTTGATTTTCCATATGCATATTTTTACTTTACATATATATTTTTACTTTACACACACACACACATATATATATATATATATATATATATATATATATATATATAGATAGATATTATTTTGACCACATACATGCACATATGCTAGTCTAACTATGTTGTCAAAAATGACCCATGGCTCTATCCTTGGACCTACTTTGTTTTTAATTTTCATTATTGACCTTCCTGATGACATCAGCTCTCAACTTGATATCTACAGAAAAGGATGGCTTGTTAATTTTGATAGCTCCAAAACTAAATTGCTTTCTATTAATCATCTGAGCATCCACTTTCTGCCTTCCATTAGCATGGTTGATGCTAACCATCTGGAAAGTGACTCGTTACACCTTCTCAGACTAACAATCCTGACTGACATGAAGTTGAAAGATTATATTGAATTCCTTCAATTACAAAGAAATTTGGTTCACTGTGTCATGCTAGACTTTTTCTCATTTTTCTCATCTGAATATATCTTACCTGTCTAAATGGCTATCATTCATCCATGCTTAGATTATTGCTGCCACATATCTGGTTCTTCAGCTATATATCTACAGATCTTTGATAAAATTCAAAGAAGGATCAGCAATATTACTAATCCTGCTCTGGTGTCTCAGTTTCAGTCACTTTTCAAACATTGTAAAGTTGCCTCCCTGTGCCTTTTCTAAAAATACTTTCATGGGAACTGTTTGGATGAGCTTTTCACTATAGTACCAAAACTTTAAATTTAAGCTCAGTACTAGACTGGTGATGAAGTCTCACCAATTTACAGTTGAGTTGGTTAGACGTAACTGTAAGTTCTATGCTAATAGTTTATTTTCTCACTTGTGGAACTCTTCTGGCTCCATGCTTTCCAGCCAACTTTAATCTTCAAAAATTTAAATGCAATATCAATTGCTTCCTACTGTCTTTCTGATTACTCTTCATTTGTTCTTGCTCCTTATTAAAGTTTCTGTTTTCTATTTCTTCCACACTCAATAAGCCCTTATGTCTTAGTGGTTTTATTGCCTTGTTTAGGATGAAATCAATTAAAAGCAATATATATTTCGCAACAGTAAAATTAGGGTCAAAACACTATTCAAGTGTAAAAATACATTTTTATAATAAAACTACCAGCAATACATTTTCATAGTAAAAAAAAATTGCCAGCAATACAATTTTGTAAAAGAAATTACTAATGCTCCCAAGAAAGTTAAATTTTAGCATTAAATGACCCATAAAGGTGTTGATATGCCACTAAACAAACAAAAAATACAATAAGTTGTGTCATAAGTAATTTCCGTTTTTGTTAAACAGTTGTAAAGACAAATGTAGCATCCTAACTACTAATAATCCAGGACAGTTAAGAATAAATTTTGATTACACTAATGTACCTTTGTTTTTGCCTGGTAGTGGCAGCATACACAGGGGGTTAAAGGAAAAATGTTGTTCTCCTTTATGACAATGCAAAACTGTATATAGCAAGAATACCAAGAATTTTGGAACTTGGTTGGCCTGTTTTATTCCACCTGCCACATTCACCTGATCTTGTATCAACCAATTAGTATTACCTTTTTTGGTTGCTGCAAAATGCTTTGATTGGTCAAACTTTCCTTAATAAGAACCAGATTTAAGCAGCTATTGAAATCTATCCGCTCATGTGGATAGGAAGTATCTCTTGCAGATGCCCACTCAGTCACATTTTTGTTTATTCAACACATGCAGAACCTCTCTGTGGTTTAACCCTAAACTAGGTTGAGTAGAAATTAATTATAATTTCTAGGAGAGAGCTTATAATTTGGAATGATTAACAGTTTTAACAAGGCCATTATGCTCACATCTCAGTTGTGATAACTTGTTATGTCTTTCTTGCATAGCCATCGAGAGTTCCTTCTAACTTTACTGACAAAGATTGGGTCAACCCATGGTATGGCCTTCGGGCACATTCCAACAGTTCTGCAAATTGGGATCAGCTCTTCAGGCTGGTAACAAGTTACCTTGATGACTAATAAATCATGGTGAGATTTGAACTTGGGTTTCATAGTAAAAATGCTAATGTTCTAACCACTCAGCCATGCAGCCATATATCTATGCAGTTCTTTTATGACAATGTAAGACAATAAAAAACTGAATATGAATAACAGTTTTCTATACATTAAGAAAAATTTGAAATCTTAAAGAAATTTCATTCAAAAAAGAAGAAAATTTACAAGATGGAATAACAACTTTGTTCAGGAATGAATAAAAAATAAAATTAATATTTATCAAGAAAGAAAAGCAAAATGGTTTTAAAAAAAATTAATAGATGACATTATTTGCCAAAAAAAATATCCTTATGAAAAAAGGAAATTGATAAAATACTACCTTCATTCCATGAGTTATTACAAGACATACATATTTCATAACATTAATGTAATAATTATTATGGAATAGAAGTAGTAATATTAGGTTGGTGCAAAAATAATGTCGGTTTTTGACGTATTTTTTTAATGTCAAAAAACGCCATTGTTTTTACACTGACCTAATAATTCTCTATAAAAAAAAAAAAAATGAATGTCAAATTTGTTCAGGAATGAAAGAAAAAAAAATCTAAGTGAAAGAATCAGGGCAAAGAAGAAAAATGTCAAATTTTGTGCAAAATAATATTGAAAGAAAAGAAGTTATAAATTTCTTCAAGTTAAAAAGAAAGGATATTTCTCAAAAACAAAAAAAATAATGGCACATCTCAAAAAAGGAAAAGAAAGGATATTTCTGAAAAAAGGAAAAAAGTTAAGGATATTTCTGAAAAAAGGAAAAAAGTTAAGGATATTTCTGAAAAAAGGAAAAAAGTTAAGGATATTTCTGAAAAAAGGAAAAAAGTTAAGGATATTTCTGAAAAAAGGAAAAAAGTTAAGGATATTTCTGAAAAAAGGAAAAAAGTTAAGGATATTTCTGAAAAAAGGAAAAAAGTTAAGGATATTTCTGAAAAAAGGAAAAAAGTTAAGGATATTTCTGAAAAGAAGGAAAAAAGTTAAGGATATTTCTGAAAAGAAGGAAAAAAGTTAAGGATATTTCTGAAAAGAAGGAAAAAAGTTAAGGATATTTCTAAAAAAGGAAAAAAGTTAAGGATATTTCTGAAAAAAGGAAAAAAGTTAAGGATATTTCTGAAAAAAGGAAAAAAGTTAAGGATATTTCTGAAAAAAGGAAAAAAGTTAAGGATATTTCTGAAAAAAGGAAAAAAGTTAAGGATATTTCTGAAAAAAGGAAAAAAGTTAAGGATATTTCTGAAAAAAGGAAAAAAGTTAAGGATATTTCTGAAAAAAGGAAAAAAGTTAAGGATATTTCTGAAAAAAGGAAAAAAGTTAAGGATATTTCTGAAAAAAGGAAAAAAGTTAAGGATATTTCTGAAAAAAGGAAAAAAGTTAAGGATATTTCTGAAAAAAGGAAAAAAGTTAAGGATATTTCTGAAAAAAGGAAAAAAGTTAAGGATATTTCTGAAAAAAGGAAAAAAGTTAAGGATATTTCTGAAAAAAGGAAAAAAGTTAAGGATATTTCTGAAAAAAGGAAAAAAGTTAAGGATATTTCTGAAAAAAGGAAAAAAGTTAAGGATATTTCTGAAAAAAGGAAAAAAGTTAAGGATATTTCTGAAAAAAGGAAAAAAAGTTAAGGATATTTCTCCAAAAAGGAAAAAAAGTTAAGGATATTTCTCCAAAAAGGAAAAAAAGTTAAGGATATTTCTCCAAAAAGGAAAAAAAGTTAAGGATATTTCTCCAAAAAGGAAAAAAAGTTAAGGATATTTCTCCAAAAAGGAAAAAAAGTTAAGGATATTTCTCCAAAAAGGAAAAAAAGTTAAGGATATTTCTCCAAAAAGGAAAAAAAGTTAAGGATATTTCTCCAAAAAGGAAAAAAAGTTAAGGATATTTCTCCAAAAAGGAAAAAAAGTTAAGGATATTTCTCCAAAAAGGAAAAAAAGTTAAGGATATTTCTCCAAAAAGGAAAAGTTAAGGATATTTCTCCAAAAAGAAAAAATTAAGGATATTTCTCCAAAAAGAAAAAATTAAGGATATTTCTCCAAAAAGAAAAAATTAAGGATATTTCTCCAAAAAGAAAAATTAAGGATATTTCTCCAAAAAGAAAAATTAAGGATATTTCTCCAAAAAGAAAAAATTAAGGATATTTCTCCAAGAAGAAACAAAACGGATATTTTGCTAAAAAGAAAAAGTAATGAATATTTCTTCAAAAAGAAAAACATGAAGGATATTTCTTCAAAAAGAAAAAATAAAGAATATTTCTCCAAAAAGAAAAACAAAACAAAAACAAGAGAACAACTTTCCACCAAATAAAGAAAAAAAACTTTTTCTCAATAAAAGCAAAACTTTTTATTCTTGCAAGGTGTGTTTGTGGAGATGTAAGAAAGCCTGTCCTTTAACCAAAATTAAAGACATGTTCTCATACCACTGTGTGTTGTTTCTCAAAAGAAATCACATTCCTACTGCCTCTATATTTAATTGGGGGCCAAACATTGTATTCTCTTTCTTCCATACCTCTTCTACTCCAGCTCTGCCATTCATTTAATCATGGCCGAGGTTGAAAATGTCTACTAATAAACACCTTTACTCTTTTGGAAACACTCTTTGCTAACAACATGCCTGTGATCTACATGCTGAAACAGCCAAATGTCAGAATATGTACTTGTATCTCAGGGGTTCATAACCTGGGGCAGTTGCCTGATGGTTGAGGTTTAACAAAGGTTGAAAGTATTGGAAAAGGCTGGCAGGAATTGGGAGTGTGGTTTGAGGTGGTTGTTGCTGTACAGAAATACATGGCAGCAATTACAGATTCACTTTTCAGAATTGAATTTATGTTGCCCAGTCTTTGATACCGTAAACAGAAATTGGACATGATGTGGTTGCTTGTAGCTGGTTTGCACATCTGATTTAAAGGATCAATGTAAATATCAATAGGTCTTGTGTAATGGTCTCAGATTCAGAAAGTTATAATGGTTCAGCTTTAATAAGATGTTTTTAAAAAGAAATTAAGAAAAAGAAAAAGAAAGAGAGGAAATCTTACTTTCATACACCCTCTCAAATAAGCCCTAAATCTCAAATAAGCACTAAAAAGATATTTCTAACTTTTAAAGGCTACTAAAAATCAGCATCAACATCATAATAAAAGAATTATTTACATACTGACTCATGTCCTCATCTTTGTTATAATTATCATACCGTTTTGACCATTATGTTCTCTGCCTTCTTCAGTTTGTCCATCTGGGAATTTCAAACTGAATCCATTATTGTTCTCATTCAGCCTTTTTTTAAATCATTTCACCCTAAGCAAGACAGCAAAGTCACTAATACACAAGAGGTTACTTAGCGTGAAAGAATGTAAGAAAATCATTAAGTTGCGAGAACAATAAAAGAACAAAAATTAAGAAGACAGATGTTAATGACTGTCATTGCATTTAAATTTTTGAAGATCAAATGTGACTGGAAAGTAAAAAGCTGGAAGAGAGTTCCACAATCGAGAAGTGCAAGTAAATAAACTGATATCCCAGAACTTACTAGCCATTTTGATTTTAAAACGATGAAATCTTTCAGCCATTCTAGTATCACACTTAGATTTATAAAGTCTAGGTACCATAAAGGAGAAAACAATTATGATAAACGCTTTCATAGATAAGGAAAACTACAATTACAGCAGGGTAGCAAATCAACAGAAAACCGAAATGTCAAGACTGATGACATTGCAAATTCTTATTCTTCTATCAATATCTACAGATTATCTTTTTGTGTTTTTTAGTCCAAATCAATTATTTGCTTATCGTGTTTCCATGGAATCTATGTGTATATCTATATATCTGACCCAGAGATTTAACTCACAATTACTACACCACCAATTGTGAAAACCAACACATTCATCCACTAGGTTATTGTAATAAAAGAATTTTATAAAACATGAAAAGAAAAATACTTTTTCAAAGGCTGGTGATGATCATCATATTGGTAAAACGATCAAGAAACAACAGACATCTTTACTTGAAATATTAATTTGGAAAATCTCTGGTGACCACAAATAATCATTATAATTTCTGTTGATTTGGAAAATCTTGACTGGTTATCAGATCAGAGAGGAAAAACTATAGAGAAGAGAATAAAAAACTACTTCACTACTTTTCCCTAAGAATAATTATGCCCTAGGTCAGCACTAGGATTGCTGGCACCACAGATAAACTGAACTTCAGCACCCTTACAAGTATAATTTTCACAAAGAGAAAATTTAGAAATGTAGAATGAGTTTATTACAATACACAACATAAGCTAAAGAAAACATTCATTATCCTACCTAAAACATTTTTTCTAGCCGTTAGATCTGTAAATCTTTTCATGACTCTTTCTAAATATAAATTCTTTACAAGATCATTTTCTGTTGACAAAATTTAATCTGTCTTGAGTCATGGATGATTGAAATTATGTTTTTATAAACTTTAATTTAGCTTCTCTCTCTCTGGCAACCACAAATAATCATTATAATGGTATTTGTCTGTGCATTCATTTTTCTTACCATAACAGAAAGAATTAATAAACAAATTCTCTAACATTTTACTCCACTCAAGAAATGTTTTATTGTTTTTTATTTATTTCATTTGTTATTTTCACATGTTTTTCTTTTTGTTTGGAAGATCCTAAACACATGACATAGCAACATGATGGCACCCTGACCTTGATGGTGACTGCCCGAGTTGCCAATATCTTGAGCCATCACTGATTATATCAATTCAAATTTTACAGAAAAAAAAAAAAAAAAATGATATATATTATTGTAACAGGTATGTTGAATCCAATAATATTCTTGTCTAAACTTAATTCTCCCTTCATACCATGTCTTTTCTCCAGAGACATGGCACGGAGAAAGAATTAAGATTATACAAGATTATTATTTAACATATTTCCTACAATGCAAGCATAGACATTTTCATGAATTAATCTTCAAGAACTATTTAAGATTAATCAACATGGGACAATAGCAAAGTGGATTAAAGTATTGTTTTGTGAATTTGGTAACACAGTAATTGCATGTTCAATCTCTAGCCTAGGCAGTGTGTACTTGGACTCAGTTGAAATAGGACGAGCAATAGCTGAATAGTAATAGATAAGAACTATATGAGATATGGCTGGACATGGACAATGAAATGAGACCAATCTTCCCATGTAGATTAAAGAATCAATTCTAAATTCCCTGAAGATTACTTGGATCAAAAATCCCCTGATGATGACCATAGGGCATATCAGCCAAAACTTTGTGATAGCAACAACAAATATAATTACAATAGTACACGTAAATAATGTAATTAGCAATCAATGCATTGTGTGCACTCAAGTCAAAAAGTGGACACTGGTCCAGCATGCACTAAATCAAGAAGGTGAACACAAATCTAGTTTTTATCAGAGTCAAAAAGTAGACATTTTATATACTCGAGTCTGCAAGTATACACCCAGAAAGTAATCCCTTTTATAGGGGTGGTTCTCACCACTTTGCAAAGGGCAAAAAAAAAAAAAAAAAATCTCTCTAGAGTATATAATAATTCCTACATTCTCTCAAGGTGCATTTAATTCTACTGTTGTAAGATTTCTTCTTTTTTTTTTTTTATAAGCATTTCACACCAAGCAAGGCAGGAGTGTCATGAGTATGCAAGTGGTTACAGAGAGTGAAAATAAGAGAAAAGACTCAATATAGGGAGGATTGAGAAAAGGATAAAATGAAGAATGGGGATCAAGGCAACAGAAGATGTCAATTGACATTACTTTTAAATTTTTGAAGATTATAGTTATCAGGGAAGCAAGTAAGAGGAAGGGAGTTCCACAGTCAGGAAGTGCAAGAGAAGAAGCTGTTGGAGTAGAAGAAGTGGTTACATTTAACTGTTTTGTCAGTGAAAGGGTGGGACTTAGATGCCAACCTATTAGCACATTTAAATTCATGCAATAGCAAATGTCATGAAAATGTCTGAAGAAAAAACAGAAGGTAGCCACATTACATCTGTGAGGAAGTGACTGGAGGAATGGTCACAATGCATATCTGTCTTTAAATTTTGTCAAGAACCCCTAGATGAAAAGCAGGGGCACCAGACCAGATATGGCAACAGTATTCCATGCATGGATGAATAGTGAATTTGTAGATGTGGAGGATGGACTCAGACAAGAAAAAGCTTCTGGTGTAACACAGAGAACCAATTTTCCTTGTGATATGTATGACTTAACTGAATGCTTTTAGCAGAATAGAAAAATTCTCTTTTCAGTTTCAACATTTAAAAAGTATCAATGTACTAACCATAGAAATGTTTACTTAAACACAGTTTTTGCTTGCATCTTCCACTACTTCAGTACCACAAAACCTAAGTCTGTGAAAACCAAGGAAAAGGGTCATGAGGCAGAGAAAGCAGAATATTTTTCATGAACAACCAATGGAATTGGTTGTTCTGAGACCAATATTTGTGTATGCAACAATTATTCTCTTACAAAAAAAGATTTTATACAGAGTACATGTAGACATGAAGCAGTGACTCAGTCTATATACCAAGTTGTATTAAACAAACCTATTATTTGAATTTGGCAAGGAGTAAGAGGTAAAAGAATTGATGAAGGAAAAAAATAATGTCTTTATAAATAATCACAAAAATAGATGTAAATATGAGTTAAATACATAGATATAAACAATGAATTAAGATGGATACGAGCATAGATATAAAATCATTGAGATTCACAGCAAGATAGAATGACCAGACTAAGAGTGAGTGAGTGAGAGAGAGAGAGATATGAAGAGAGTGAGTGAGAGAGAGAGAGAGATATGAAGTGAGAGAGAGAGATATGAAGTGAGAGAGAGAGATATGAAGTGAGTGAGAGATATGAACAGAGTGAGTGAGAGATATGAACAGAGTGAGTGAGAGATATGAACAGCGTGAGTGAGAGATATGAACAGCGTGAGTGAGAGAGAGAGAGATATGAACAGCGTGAGTGAGAGAGAGAGAGATGTGAACAGCGTGAGTGAGAGAGAGAGAGAGAGATGTGAACAGCGTGAGTGAGAGAGAGAGAGATGTGAACAGCGTGAGAGAGAGAGATGTGAACAGCGTGAGTGAGAGAGAGAGATGTGAACAGCGTGAGAGAGAGAGATGTGAACAGCGAGAGTGAGAGAGAGAGATGTGAACAGCGTGAGTGAGAGAGAGAGATGTGAACAGCGTGAGTGAGAGAGAGAGATGTGAACAGCGTGAGTGAGAGAGAGAGATGTGAACAGCGTGAGTGAGAGAGAGAGATGTGAACAGCGTGAGTGAGAGAGAGAGATGTGAACAGCGTGAGTGAGAGAGAGAGATGTGAACAGAGTGAGTGAGAGAGAGAGATGTGAACAGAGTGAGTGAGAGAGATGTGAACAGAGTGAGTGAGAGAGATGTGAACAGAATGAGTGAGAGAGATGTGAACAGAATGAGTGAGAGAGATGTGAACAGAATGAGTGAGAGAGATGTGAACAGACTGCATGAGAGAGATGTGAACAGACTGCATGAGAGAGATGTGAACAGACTGCATGAGAGAGATGTGAACAGACTTTGTGAGAGAGATATGAACAGACTTTGTGAGAGAGATATGAACACACTTTGTGAGAGAGATATGAACACACTTTGTGAGAGAGATATGAACACACTTTGTGAGAGAGATATGAACACACTTTGTGAGAGAGATATGAACACACTTTGTGAGAGAGAGAAAAGAACAGACTGAGAATGAGAGAGAGAGAAAAGAACAGACTGAGAATGAGAGAGAGAGAGAAAAGAACAGACTGAGAATGAGAGAGAGAGAGAAAAGAACAGACTGAGAATGAGAGAGAGAGAGAGAAAAGAACAGACTGAGAATGAGAGAGAGAGAGAAAAGAACAGACTGAGAATGAGAGAGAGAGAGAAAAGAACAGACTGAGAATGAGAGAGAGAGAGAAAAGAACAGACTGAGAATGAGAGAGAGAGAGAGAAAAGAACAGACTGAGAATGAGAGAGAGAGAGAAAAGAACAGACTGAGAATGAGAGAGAGAGAGAAAAGAACAGACTGAGAATGAGAGAGAGAGAGAAAAGAACAGACTGAGAATGAGAGAGAGAGAGAAAAGAACAGACTGAGAATGAGAGAGAGAGAGAAAAGAACAGACTGAGAATGAGAGAGAGAGAGAAAAGAACAGACTGAGAATGAGAGAGAGAGAGAAAAGAACAGACTGAGAATGAGAAAGAGAGAGATATGAAAAGACTGCAAGTGAGAGAAAGAGCGATATAAACAGGCTAACATACAAACCATAGAAGATATGAACAAAGAAAACACTTCGTGAGATATGAATAGACAAATAAAAAATCAGGATAAAAGCAAAGTTAGTAAGGTTATCTTAAATGTTGAATTCAGTATTTTCATTAGAAAAGTTTGTAAAGTACAAATAAAAATATTTTTAGTGATGGAGAAATGTCAAATGCATTTGTTACTCCATCAAACCATAAAAGATATGTTTATAATCTCCAAACTTAAAAAAAAAAAGACCCAAAGAATTTCAATTCCCCATCGTAGCAATCATTTCCTTGTATTTCATATCACTTTTAAAAATTATATATATATATATATATATATATATATATGCACATGCATACATCTATATCTATAAAATATTGCTTTTAAAAGTGATATGCCTACAGTCATTTGTGATCAGAGTAAGAAGAAATATCTTTCATTTCTGATGTGACAGAAATATTTCCTTTCATTAAATCTACGTGCATATATATGTGGAAGAAATCATCTTGTATGTCTCTCAACATAAACTCATGGTGTTTGTTTTTAATAAATTGTTAAACAGCACTTCAATAAACATTATGAAGTTGCTTGGATGCAAAAATAAGTCTTTATGTGCCAATGAATTATATATGCATGTAGAAATGTTGTTAACGTTAATGAAATATGAATAGGCTTATACAGGAAGATGATCATACAACCTCATTGAATATGTTGGCATTTCAAAGGCATTTACAAAATAGATAAAAGTGAAATATAGAATATGACTAATTCCTTATTATAAACCAGAATTGATAGGTAGACAGCTAAAAAACTGACGACGGGGTGGGGGAAGACAGCTCCAAAACTGACGACGGGGGGGGGGGGGGAGACGGCTCCAAAACTGACGACGGGGGGGGGGGGGGGGTAAAGACGGCTCCAAAACTGACGACGAGTGTGGGGAGACGGCTCCAAAACTGACGACGAGTGTGGGGAGACGGCTCCAAAACTGACGACGAGTGTGGGGAGACGGCTCCAAAACTGACGACGAGTGTGGGGAGACGGCTCCAAAACTGACGACGAGTGTGGGGAGACGGCTCCAAAACTGACGACGAGTGTGGGGAGACGGCTCGAAAACTGACGACGAGTGTGGGGAGACGGCTCGAAAACTGACGACGGGAGGAAGACAGCTCCAAACCCGACAACAAGGTAGACATCTCCAAACCCGACAACAAGGTAGACATCTCCAAACCCGACAACAAGGTAGACAGCTCCAAACCCGACAACAATGTAGACAGCACCAAACCCGACTATGAGAGTAGACATTTCTAAACTAGATGAGATATCTCTAGACACAGGTAGTGGAATGAGAACAGTCTATCCCTTAGATTAAATAAATGGTTCAGTTTGGAATTCACTTTAGGTCATCCAGATCACTATACACCTGATAAAGACCAGAGAGCACAAGGGTTGAAACATTGTCATAACAAATATGGTGACAATAATTTGCATGTAAATAATATAAGTAACATCTTGATTCTATTATTAATTTTTTAAAATTACATTTGCTATCCATTTAAGTTGTTTCCGCTGTTGAAAGTCTTCAGGTGATGTCGTTTCTGTTATTTGATGTAGTTCTTTATTTATGATTCTATATGCGATGAGAGAGGAAAAGGAAAAAGCTATGTAGCCATGTTTTCTTTTGTGTTTGAATGGCTTGAAGACACTCATATCTCTGTTCCTGAAAGTTGAAATCTGTGGGTTTTCATAAGAAATTTTCCCAGGAAACCAGCTTGAGAAACACAGGGTTTGGGTTTTCTCTGATTAGTCAAATTATTCACATGGTGATGCTAATTTCTAACCTATAGACACGTTGATTTAAATAGTGTGTTGCATTACGGCATCTTTTTGGCATGTTTGTAATATCGTGCATTATTTGGTAAAAAAATAATGTTTGATCATGTTTTAATATGATGTATATGTACGTATGTAACTGTGTTGAAAACAGGGTTTCTTTCCTATAAGAGAAAAGAAAATAATAATAGAATCAATGTGTTGACTTCAACACTACTTTAAACAAAAGTTTAGGAAGGAAACTACCTTCAGTACTGGCAAGAGCAATAATAGTTAAGGGACATGAGAAAACTGTTTTAAGAGAAACATTTTTTTTTAACTTTTAAACCAGTAGTAATGTTAACTGTTCATACAATGAATGTCAAATGTTTCCTTATAAGGAAACAACTAATTATATCTCATGATTTTGTTGTTTTAACATTCCATTGTATTAGGTTGGTGCAAAAATAATGACGTGATAATGTCGTTTTTTGACATATTTTTAACGTCAAAAAACGACATTATTACGTCATTATTTTTGCACCAACCTAATATTAATACATGCTAAATATAGAGATTTTTTTTTTTATAAGGAAAAGAAATATCATATTTTAAGAAATTCCCATTCTAGTGCAATGAGGGCACAGCCTCGGGCAGCTGTTCCCCAGGGCTGGGTACGTCTCAGTATAATTTTACTCAGTTGCAACTCTGTCCTTTGATGCAGCCATCTCTGAGCAGATTCTGTCCAAAGACATAACTGAGAGATGATAAATAAACATGTTACAAATTACTTTATAGTAATTTACACACTATAAGCTCAATATCTGTATTATATATTATCTACTTCTAGGCAATATCACTTTTCAGGTTTAACTAATTTGTATGTTGATTTTAAAAAAGCTTATTTCATTAATTAACTGTCCTTCATTAACATTCATTTATTGAAGGATTGTTTTGATTCTCATATCAAAAATAGTTCTGTTTAGGAATATCATCTTATATAGGTGCAGAAGAGTGTTTGAAATTTGCATTTTATTTGGCCTTCAAAAAGTTGGGATCTATTTATAAAACTTTTTTTCACTACAACAAGCCAATTTATGAATGAAATGTTCATTTAAACATTTTGTTTCAAAGATTTCAAGTAGTGAAGATATCTTACTTTGCCAAGTGATAGCAAGTGGGCAAAGCCTGCTTGTGCTGAGAATTGTAGGTTTAATTTATAAACAAATTCTTGTCTGACAAGATATTATTCAAAGATATCAAAGAACTGCCTGTGGAAACACATCATTACAAAATATGAATATATAATTGAATATAATGTAGTCGGACTTTATTTTTTGAAGAATAAAGTAAATAAACTTGTGCTAATAGTTTATATATAATCTTTGTTCTAATTTATGAAAACAAAAGTAAAAGATGTTTCTATCACAAGATTACAATTATTTTAGTATAGCAGGACTAGTTTTTTTCAATTAACTCAAGTCAACCATATTTTGTGTATGGCTCTTTAGAAGCAGCAACAAATTTCAAACAGAGGGAAAATTCCACAGAAAAAAAAACTATAACTTTTGAACCTTAATTGCTATTGTTTCAATATCATGGGCTGATGATTTTATGCTTGGTTGATAAAAACTTCATATGTGAAGGTCAAAGGTCTATGTTCCCTGCAACTGATGCATCAAGGCTTAGCCCCTTACCTGTCAATTATTTTGGGAACAATGTTTCATTTTCAGATGAAATATTTTATTTGTTTTTAATATAGTAGCTAAGAAACTTGAAAGTAACTGAGTAGTGGCTGAAACATCCACCAGATGTATGATTGACAAATGGACTCATTTCCAGGTTCAGAAGGGCATAAAAAGAATCAAGATCAATGTAAAAAACACTTCTATAGCAGGTTTTTGAATGTTATATTTTGGACATGTTTATTCGACCATGTCTGAAAAAGATGCTTTCAGGAAAAATGTATATACACGTCTATGACAGGGAAGGGGTTAAAAATAGTAGTAAGTTTCTTAAATATTCTGCTGTATTATATCAACTTGTTCAGATCTGCCAAAGTTCCTTGTAATTGATGCATTACGGTTTAAAAACAGTCAGGGAAAAGTTTCTTAAATCTTCACATTATTTCTCTAAATGCTATTTTCTTAATTATTACTTAAATTGAACATTATTCTTGAACTAAATAAGCCTTAATATATTGGAACTGAATATATTTTTAACCTATTATAAGGAAAAGCAAAAAAAAAAAAAAAATTTCCATGTCAGATATATGTATGATTCATTGAATTTTGAGTGATTCAATCATTAATTTTTCTGGACTTAGATTCCTTATAATTTTATTTTACTTATTTATTTTCTTTCTTTATATTCTTTTGTGGAAAAAGAATTTCATTTCAAATGGTGAGAGGCCACTTGATTCTCAGAGAGCGATATTCTCAAGAAACTTGAACTGGCTTTTAAATTAGGTCCAGTAATACAAGATGGATTATTTTATTGATTAAACCAGATTCCATTTCATCTACTTCCATCTTTTCTCATTTCTTTTGTATAGTTTTCTTTATGCCACAACCTCATATATCTATAGAGTTAATTGTGACTCAGCAAATCTTTGAGCGAATACTTGAGGAAAGTTAAAGAAGGCATACTAGTTGTATTGATAAGAAGATATATCAGAAAGAAATACAATTGTAAGTACATAATAATTATATATATATATATATATATATATATATATGTATGTATGTCATCCACAGACAGACTGTTTCACCCATCCTGGGTTTGACAATAAACTGCATCCTGGGTAAGATGATAACCTCTTAACTGCTGGTGTTCCTAGGTCCACCCTGACCCAGGGTGGTATCACATGACCCCACAACCTAACTCAAAACACTATGAAAGTGTAAAAATAGATTTTAATACCAGAAATGCTTTTAAAAAAATTAGTATCAGCAATAGATAGAAAATATTACCAGAAATAAAAATCTTATCAGTATTAAATAACCCATTGAGGTTAATATGCCACAAAACAAAACAAAGTATACATTTTTGAAAAAAATATTACCAGCTATACATTTCTGAAAAAATTACCAGCTATACATTTTTGAAAAAAAAAAAAAAAAAAAAAAAAAAAGGAAATTTTGTAGGCATTGTTACTCAGTTATATATAAAAAAAAAATAACATACAAAATATTGCCTCACTGAAATTGTCCTCTATTTTCTTACACAAAATATTGTTACTTCATTTATGCAATTTACAGACCACTTGGAAGCCATATTGAAGGTGTGGGTTATCCTTACATAGCTTTGCCATGTTTAACAAGTCAGTCAGTGGCACTGTTAATTATCTAAAAAAAACAGGACACTTCCTGTCTTCATTCTCTTCTGTCTTCATTCTCTTCTGTCTTCCACCCAGCATGCTGTAGTGATGACATCATAGTACCCTGTTCCCAAACATAGAGATATCTTTCCCCTTAGTGAGTGAACTTAAACACAGACACAATTACTAGCTTTTAATGCTTTCTTTTTCTTTTTGCATGCCTACTAGTTTATTTTCTCTTTCTTGTTGCACAAAAATATAAAATATCGCCTCATTGAAATTGTCCTCCATTTTCTTACACAAAATACTGTTACTTATGCAATTTACAGACCACTAGGAAGCCATATTGGAGGTGTGGATTATCCTCACATAGCTTTGCCAGTTTTGACAAGTCAGTCAGTGGCACTGTTAATTATCTAGAAAAACAGGACACAAAAATATAAAATATCGCCTCACTGAAATTGTCCTCCATTTTCTTACACCCATCATTATATACACAAAATATTGTTAGCATTTCTTCTGGAACAAAGGCAAGAGGGACAGACGAAAGTAGTGCATAACTTAGCTAACAACCTTGTATAAAGATTTGTTAGAAAAAATATAAAATTTACTAAAGGTTACAAAGAACAGGAAATTGTGGAGAGCCACAATCATCCATGTCCTAAAAACACGACACATAGAAGACAATATGAAATGGACAGTACCTCAACAGTTACTGTCCTTGTCACTTGTAATGTTCATATGTTTCAATCAGCCCAGTGGGTACTTGCAATTTTCACACACTAATATTTATCTAGAAAACACGTATTTTTTATATCCAATTAATAAATGGTGCCTGAGAACAACCAAGAGAATTTGCCAGTGGAGTCTTTCTAATTCGTATAAACGTTACAGTCCATCTGAAGTTATCATGCAAATCATCTGAAACACAATAAATAATTTGCTTGAAGAAGTTTTTGTCAAATTTTTAACAATTAATTTTCATCTCTAAACAAATCTTGAGTTAAATTTTTAGTCATACTAGAAAATTATTCTCGTCTGAGTCCATCTTGCACATTTACAAATTTGTGCA
>CAWVQA010000664.1:20000-45000 GCA_963932145.1 Acanthosepion lycidas | reverse complement strand
ATTTAGACATATTTATTTTTAGATAAACATGCCAGTGACTGAAAGAACCCAGTTTGTCTTAATGAAGAGTCTTGCATCAGCAGCAGTAATAGTCACTGTTTACAAATTCAATGATAAAATATAGTTTTAATTTTGCTATATTTATGGGTTAAAATACTCAATATCAGGGATAGAGTAAATGTAAATATAAAAGTGGATACCCATTTTTAAAAACAATCATCAGGCCTAACTTTTGTGTTTAAGCATAAAACAGACTGCTGCCTCTGGATGTTGACTTCAATGTCCACTTTTATATATATATATATATATATATATAAATAAAAACACACACAAAAAAATATGCACCCAAATACAATATGTTCAACACTTCTTTATATGAATATATAAATATGAATTATGTTTTATCTCTGCAGTTAAATACATTTGTGCATCATTTATATATGGTTGAATGTACAAATATATATGGAAGATCTGAAACTTAGATGTATTTAAATACATGAAAATAAACATTTTTAATAAGCTTGTATCACGGTATCTTTATATAGATATCTTCTTCAGTGCATAGCATATAATTTGTCAGTGACTCATTATTTAAACCTTTTAGCATACATAGGATAGTCAATTGAGCCTTTTTTGAGTTTTTCTTCATTTCAAAGAAATTTCTTTATTTCAGATGAAAAATTCTAACTGAAGATGCCCAAAGCAAATATTAAATTCAAATTGCTTTTGACTACTCTTGGCCTTTTTTTTTCCAATAAACTAGGTAGAAGGTACAGTATGGCATCTGTATTATCAGTTTAAAATTTAAAATGAATCTGGATTTATGTATTATGACTATGAATTAGAATTTTAATATTACATACCCAATATAATCTTACAATTTCAAGGCATTTTAAAATATACTCATGGAGATCAAAACAAATTTTATTGATAGTGGTTTGCCTTCTTTTTATGTCATGAACCTCCAGGATGTGTAATCATTTTTTACAGTTAGAGTGACAACTATTGCATTGTCAATCAAATTTGGATAGAAAATTATCAGGCGAACCAGATTAGACGCTTGCATATTGCACTTTGCTAAAATATGGCAGTGCAATATCCTTCAGAGAAATGTTGTGGTATAATTACAGTATATATAGGGCTAGCTTAAGGTATTGGCACCTTGGGCAGTCACCCAGGGTGCCTTCAAGGTCAATGGCACCAGGATCTCCTAAAATTAAAGCTTATAAAAGATACTTACAGTCATTTAGGACAGAAAAAGATTAAATTCTTTGGCTATTTTGTCAATAGAAAATGATCTTGTAAAGAAGATAGATGTAGAAAGTGCCATGAAAAAAATTTGCAGATCTAAAGGTGAGAAAAAATGTTTTAGATAGGATAATGCATGTTTTATTTAGTTTGTATTAACTTGTATATTGTAATAAACTCATTATTCTACATTTTCACCTCTTCTCCTTATGAAAACTTTAAAAAATTATACTTGTAATGGTGGTGAAATTCAGCTTGCTCAGGGTGCCAGCAACTCTAGAACTGCCACTGTTTGTTTGTGTGTGTGTGTATATATATATAAATATATATATATATATACATACACATACACACACGCACAGAAATATAGTTTTAAAGTGTGCTATAGTATGGGATAAAGGGCTCAATATCAGAGATTAAGGATATGTAAATATAAATATAAAAGTGAATATTGAAGTCAACACTCAGAGGCAACAGGCAGTTTCATGCTAGACACAATCATCAGGCCGTGAGGGTTGGATTTTTCTTAACTATTTATATACATAAAATAGAAGTAAAAATAATTAATCCAAATAAATAAAGTAAACAATAAACAAATTAACAAACTAATAACCATTAGAATAGATTACAACAATCAATCCAAAAATTGAACAAGAAAATAGATATAACTGCTGTATAACGATAAAAAAAAGAAAAAAATCGTAAACCAAATAGAGTAGATAAAAATATACAAAAATAAAAAATAAGCAAATAAATAAGAAAAAATGATCACAATGGATAATGAGCTCTCTCCCAGAAACTGTAACTAAGGTCTGCTCAGCATACTTGCAGTATAAAGCACAGGTGAGGTTTGTGGGTGTTGAACAAACAAAAAATGTGCTTGAGCGGGCGTCTGCATTAGGGATTGGCAAGCCACCCTAATAATTGGGTATCCTTGAATATGAGTGGCCAGCTATTATTTATATATATATATATATATATATAAAATTTTGATTTTATTGTCATCAAAGTCAGATTTTCCTAAGAAAATTTGTACACAATCTTGATCTTTTGTACTGTGAATTTATGTGTAGAGAATTCTTATTAGTAATGATGAAGTTCAAATATTCCAATTTTTTTGGTAGTAAAATGAAAAATGCATAAATATGTAACTACAGAAGATTATTAACATGAACAATCTTCTGTAGTTATATATTTATATATTTTATTTTTCATCTTTTATGTCACTGGAATGCCTAAGTTTAAAGTAAAATAAGTTAATTGCATTTTTGCTGTGGTTTAAATCAGGATTATTATACATGTTACTCTGTAATGTAATTACAAAGATTTTAGTTAATATCAGATATTTTCTTGAAGAAAATCCTTAGTTTTATAGATATTATTCATTCTATTTAATACAAGATGTTTTATTCTGTGCATATAGAGATATTATAAAATTTCTGTTAATATATAGCTAGGCATGTAGAAGATATATAATTTCCCAGGTGAATAAAGATATAAATTATTCAAATATACATTTCAGATTATATCAACTGTAATTCTTGATTCATAAATTTATAATCTGCGTATATATCTATATATCACTTTATAATGTTTATAGTAACAAGATTATATATATATATATATTTGCATTTGGCAGAAAATAAATTAATTTTTGTGCAGAAGGCTGTGTATGATCAAAGGTGTACGTGAACAGTTTCAGTCATATAGGTATATGCGCTTACAATGAATTGGTATTCACACATACATATATATAAATAGATATACATATCTGTATAATTATATATCTTCCTTCATATCTGGCTGTCGATCATTCTGTATGTGGTGGTGTGCATCTCTGAAATTGAATGGATGATGGGCTCATGTTACTCTATGTCTCACCATATATTTCACACATCTCTCTTAAACACTTCCATATTAAAGTTTATTTTCCATCAATATTTTCTTTTTGAAGCAACTTATTACATGACTAGTTCCCCAAACTTTTGGCTATTACCCTATATATATATATATATATATATCAGAATCTGGTGTTTCCCCATGTTGACAAAATGATGTAATGACATATTATTTTGTATAATTTTATATATCAACAAACAGTATTTAGAAAAATATGACAAACTGGAAAGGTTTTTTGTGACATGTTTTATCGTCACAAAAAAACCTTTCCAGTTTGTTATATTTTTCTGAAAATATATATTTTAAAGAGAAGAGAGAAGTGGCAAACGTTTTTGGTTATAATGTAGATTTTTTAAATATATATCTTGTTTATTTTCTATATTTTTTGGTACATGTGTTTTGGGTCTTGCAACCTTCATCAGCTGAAGAGTGGTTATTTCCACATAGTATTTAAAGGAAATACTTTTTTTCCTTATGCTTCCACACATTTAACCATGTGTATATATATACTCACATTATATATATATATATATATATATATACACGCACGCACACACACACCCACATGATGGGTAAGGTGATATATTCAAATCTTAAATATATTAGAAGTGTTCTAAAATATAATAATAGCAATTAAAATGGACATGTTAACTGAAAAAAATTAACAATAAAAGTTTTACATTACTCTAACATGGTAAGTACAAGAAATTAGCAAAAATTACCTTAACTGGTTGCTTGATCCTGTTTCCTCAGCTCAATCACAAACAAGAAATGTGCACAATGACTGAAACAAAATACCAAAGAATGGATGTTATATAATATATAGAAAGCATTAAAGGCTAATTATACTTAAGTCTAAGAGTCACTCCCAACTACAGAAGGATGGCTGGCAGGACTTAATATGAATTAACAACACCATAAGGTGAAGTGAGCCTTTCTCAGTATGAATGACATATCTTAGTTGTAGGAAGGACATATTGATAGATATTTAATATACCTGTAATTTATATATAAAATCATTTATCTATCTCTACACTTTTGAGCTTTGCCAAATTGCATCCACTCTTCAAGAGACTTGATGGCAAATTGGAGTTATTTTCAGAAATCTTACTTTCCTCAAAAGTGTTATGATGCAAACTTATTTCTATTTGATATTAATGTGACAGATCATAGGTTAAATGTAAATACTTGACTACACATAATTCCCCTCAGAAGCTGCATTAATATCTCAATTCCAATTATATGAAGTCTGATCAAAAAGTATGCTCTACTAATGGAGCTAAAGTATGCAGAATGAAGCCACTTGGCACAGATAAACCTTGAGCATTGCTGTGCATGCACATTAAGTTATAACATTCTAGCTTGCTTTCATTGTTTACAGCAATTGCTTAAAAGGAGAGTGTGTAGAGTGTGCTCGTCTCACTACACCACAGAGATTCCATCAGTGACTATTGTATGTGCAGCAGTTTTTGGTCAAGGACAACATTACCCAGTTATAACCACCACCATATTCTTCAGATCTTGCCCCTTGTGATTTTTTTTCCTCTTTCCAAAAATCAAATCCCACTTGAAAGGAACAAAATTTCAAGACATTGAGAAAATTCAAGAGAATGTGATGAGGTAACTGCTTGCTATCAACAAAAAGGAGTTCCAGGAACGTTTCCATCAATGGAAACGACTCTGAATGATAAAGTGTGTGACTTCAGAAGAGAACTATTTCAAAGGAGATTAAATGCTGAATTGATATGTGTTATAGTTTTCTTTTTATAGCACCAGGTCTGATACTTTTTGATCAGCACTATAATAACAATTATCTAATATACATAAGCAAACAAATTCAAAAAAGTTTACATCATGAAATAATGCCTTTTAAGGAAAATATAATTTTGGAAAATAAATCCTATTATCAAGTTTCCTGAGTGGACATAATTCTCTGAAACTAAAAAGTAGACAGTCATAAGATAAGTGAACAATTTATATAAATATAATGCTCTATTTCATGATGCTAAGTACAATAATTACAATTACTGCTTGCCTTAAAATCATTAGCAACAGTTTTTTGGTAAAATACAATATTTGTCATTGTTATATCGGGAAAAGATATATAGATTTTTACAATTTTAAGAAAATCGATGACAAAGTGAAAGAAAGATCGATTTTTAACAGGTAAAAACATTACTATAAAAGCCAGATCAGACCAAAAATGATGTATTGCTGCCATATCTAGGCTGGAGCTGCCCAGTTTTTACTTTCAAGCCTTGATGCTGTTCAAAAGTGTTTACATGGCCTTGTGGGTGATTATTTTTCAACCTACAGCCCCTTTTTCACAGGTAAAATATTGTTGGTCTCTTCCTGTTTTCATGACAGTTCCACCAGTCCAGACTTTCACAGCTAGGATCTGCCATACTACATACACAGGACTGACACATTGGTAAGAAAGAAGTTCCACTCAAACAGCTTCACCCCAGTATTGTTACCTGTTATTTCAAAACGAATCCTTCCCTAATCTAGGGTCAACAGTTTTCTATATATCCTCATTATATTCACCTCATACTCACTCTTTGTAGATCCTTACAACAACCTCATTTAGTAACCCTCTACCTTGAGTAGTTTCTGGGCCTTGCATTGAGTGATACAATAGTATAACATAAAAAAAAATCATTATATATGAAGGGTAAATATCTGGCTACATTCACAGTGACAGAGATATTTTTCTTTTTGGAAAAAGGAATGAGAAATAAAATTTCTGAATCAGAAGAAATTTTTTTTTATCATTTCACCCCAAACAGGGCAATAATGCCACTAAGATACAAGAAGTTAATTAATGTGAAAATTTAAAAAAAAAAAAAAAAAAAAAAATTAGGGAAATGTAACAATAAAAAAAGAGGAATTAAGACAAAAGATAATGATTGGCATTACATTTAAATTTTTAATGATCCAAGTTAATTGACTGGAAATGTGGAAGAGAGTTCCTGAAGTGTGAGAGAAGAAAACATTAGCATAGAACTTGTGGTTACATGTAACAATTTCAACAGTAAAATGATGAGACCTAACTCCCAATCTAGTACTGTGCTTAAATTTATAAAATCAAGGTATCAACAAGGGAAGCTCATCAGAACAAAAATGCATGGTGGAAGCTATAAATGCCTAAATGTTTTCTTATAAGGAAAATATCTAATATTACTATTACCATTAGAAATGAGGAGAACAGATACTACACTTTAATCTTATTCTGATGATCAGCAAGTGAAGAAAAGCATAAATCAAGTTGCACTGGTTGCTTGGTCAATGAATACCAAATGCTCCCTTATAAGTAAATAGCTAATATTACTATTAGCATTTATACTCAGATAAGTACAGTTAACATATTTTTATGCATGTATTCATAATGGTGGAGTAATGGATAGCATCTCGGATTGTGGAATCGGAAAGCCGATTTCAAATTCCAGTTGAATCAATTACATTCACTTATGTGCTAATACCACTGGGAAAGGTATGAATCCTCTTCTTCACCCTACAGCTATGGGTAAATAGCAGGACAAACTGGGTTGTATAGACTTGGTTGGAAGTAAGAAATGGCAACTTACTGCAGGAAAAAATCTGCCTCATCAGTCATGTATCGAAAGATACATGATTGCCTAAGTGTGTATCTTGCATGACACATAACTGACTGATTCATAACTATTCAGTGTGCATACCTTCTAAGGTAGCTTTTAAACAAATGAAAACTTTACATATATAAAGGTCAATATATATACAGGGTGTATCAAAAATACTTTTACTGACTTTGGGAGCAGGTTCCTCACACCGAAACAAGGACAAAAGTCCATATTAAAGAAAGTTTACAGTAGATGGCGCTGTTGCCATGTAGCTTAGGTAACATTTGTCATTTGTGTACCTTTGTCTTTCCTCACACCAAAACTAAGACAAAAGTCCATATAAACATATATCCATCTTTCATTTTTGAGTCATTAAGTTTAAAGTTTATGGAAGACACTGTCTCCATGGCAACACAGTGCCACTTACTGTAAACTTTCTTTAAACTTAATAACTCAAAAATGAAGGATTTGTGGACATATGTTTATATTGACTTTTGTTCTTGTTTTGGTGTGAGGAACTAAAGTTTGTAAAAGTATTTTTGATACATCCTGCATATTTTGTTTGGAACAATTTTCTACATTACTGGAAGAGCTGATCACAAAGATAGGCAAATTTGCTTGTCTCAATTTAGTTGAGGTCATGTATCCAAAATAGAACTTTCTGTTCAGCTTGATGTTAGGTTGGTTAATTTAATGTTATATCGACTCTTATTGGGTTATTTAGCGTTGATTATTAGTTTTATGCGACAAAAATCATGATGAATTCCTAGATAAGTACAGGTTTACAATACAATCAAAATGGTAGACATTGGTCAAATTTAAACCAGTCTGCAAGAATCCATCCAGATGATTGGAGGAGCTTTTCCCTCTCTGCAGTGAATACAAAAAACTGGATGTAAACTCCATAATTATTTTGTGCTGAATAGCAAATTAGTCATCAATTCTGGTGGAAAAATTTTTTTTTTAATTTTACAAACTTATGTGTGCAAAGTCATTTTTAGATTTATACAAAAAAAAAAATAAAGTGGTTGTGAAAGGCAATTAACCTACCACCATTTAGTGAAAGTTTAGGCTGATGTAGCAGGAAACAAAATTTAAGCTTGATAAATAAAACACTGTAATCATTCAATTTTGTGTTGGAAAAAAATGTGTTTATTTTATAAACAAATATCATATATATTTATATGTTTAACCATTACAAATAACATCACTTTGAATGGATTATCTCATTCCAGCCATCTAAAAATGCCAAAATTTAGTCAGTCTTGGTTATGCTGATAACACTCGTTATTGACAATAATTGATAGTTGAAAGTACTTGAATACAAACAAGAAAAAAATAATTTTAGACAATTTATTCATAACTTTGATCCTGATATACAACACCTCATTCAGAAATTGGAAAGATAAAAACTTTAACAGACAGACACTGTTGTTGGAATTTGATAAAACATGTTTTTATATATCATAATTATTTTTTAGAAATATGATTCCATCACTACATAAGAGTTCTCATGTTTCAAAAACAGAAGCTAAAAAACCAGCTGTTTCATCCTCAAGTGAATTTTGGAATAACTAATCTTGAAATTATATGCTTATAAAGCTCCATAAATTTCAAGATTAGTCATTCCAAAATTCACTTGAGGATGAAACAGAGTTGTTTTTTTAGCTTCTGTTTTTGAAACATGAGAACGCTTATGTAGTGATCGAATCATATTTTTAAAACATAATTATAATTTAGGCTCTACTTTTGTATTGAGCACTGTTTTTTAAAAAAAAAAAAATATATACTAAAGAACTTTGGATTATTAACTTAACGGTTCTTTTGTATTTTTCTATATTTGCACACATACACACAGCCACACATATATATATATATATATATATATATATATATTTTCAGTTATATGGATATGTGTTTGTGACCATGGGTTTCACACTTTTGTGATCATCAAACAAATTCTGATTTTGTCTTATGATCCCAAAAGCTTGAAACCCAGGGTCACAAACTCATATCCATAAAACTGAATATGTTAGCTCCATCATTTATATTGAGTGCTTTCCACTAAGTTCTGCACATATAATATATATATATATCCAAATGAGAGAAAGAACAGATGGAGTAAACAACCACTGTTTGTAGAATTTACTTTTAAAGAAAGTGATCAATACAAAGTAGAGTACTATATTATAATTATATTTTTATTATAAGAGATTATAATAAAAACATTTTGAAATCACTACACAAGAGATTTCATGTTTCAATACTATGATTGTACTTCTTCAGGCAATGGTAAGTACAATCATAGTACTGAAAAATGAAAGCTTTTGTGTAGTGATTTAAAAATGTTTTTCTTATAATCTCTTATAATAAAAATATAATAATAATAAAATATATATATATATATATATATATATATATAATTATCTTGAAAAAATAAATTCCACTAACCAAAAATACTATTCTTAAAAGAGTGCTCATTACAGAGTAAAGCAAATATAATTTATTAAAAAATTATAAGATAAATATGTTATAAAATCACTACAAAAATAGCCATTTCATTTCAACACCAGAATTGTTGAAACGAAATGGCTATTTTTGTAGTGATTTTATAACATATTTATGCTATAATTTTCAAATAAATTATATATATATATATATATATATAGTGGACTCTCCCATCACTTTCAATATATGAGGCACAATTAACTCATAGCTGGAGGAGAGGAGGTAGATTCAAACATAAGTTAATATAACAAACCTAACAGGAATTGGAACTCGTTTCTCCGATTAACAATTCTGAGCCATTATCCATTTTACCACCCATACATCCAACTTACAGCACCTGGTATTCCCAAATGGCCGTGTAGATACTGACCAGGCTTGATGTTGCTTAACTTCAGCGATCAATATTTATGTCCTCTACAAAAATATTTAAAATAAACAGTAATTTGTCCATCGTGTTATGATGCAGTAAAATTAGAATTTTCTGAGTGTCTATATTTCTGAGATGAGGTATTATGTACATTATTTACATTATTCGGACTATTGTCCTCATCTTTGTTGCCATATTTATCACTTCTTGCTCCAGCCTTCTTCAGGTGATTGAAATTTTGAACTGAACCCTTTATTTCGCTCACTGTTCTAGTTCCACATTTGATGGATGTCAGTTATCAGTTATCTCCTACTAATTTCCCTCTGAAAGTTCTCCACTGCCTTGACCGGGCATTGAACTCACACTCTTTGGGTCCTGTCACTGGATCTAACCAATGCCTTTATCCACTGTGTCATGTGTCCTTGAGGACATCTGAGTATGAATTTCTGGGTATTATAAACCTAATGTCCTTCAATTTTTACCAGTGCTCATATTGCAACTTTTGTTATTATCATTGCTTTTCTCTGGCACTCCTTATTATTGGTTCTCATATTGTATTCATTTCTATTCTTGGTCGGCTCAGGAGATTTTTGTGGCCTAGCATATGTGCTGATTCCTTAAGGATCCTACAGAAGGCGGTGATCTCCCTTCTCTCTCCATATGTGGTCAGCCACGCCTGATTTTTCTACCTCCCCTTGTGTTACAGCTTTCTGGTGTTCTTGAAGCCTTACCTTCAGGGGGTGGCTTGTCTCTCCTTTATATTCCTTTCTGCAGCTGCACGGGATAGCGTACACACAGCCTTTAGTCATATTCTCCTCTATGGGGGGGGGGGTCTTACTCGGGAGAGATATCTGTGGTGTCGTCAAGCTTTTGAAGGTTGTCCTGATGTTATATGGATCGCAGATCCTTTGTATTTTCTCTGATAACCCTTAAAGGATCGGACGAAATGTTGTGATAAATATGGCAACAAAGATGAGGACAATAGTCTGAATAATGTATATAATGTAGAATTTTCTGTTATTTTAAACCTCATAATTCAATGAGCCTAATTCACTTTTAATATTCAGGGTGTAATGGACAGGAAGAAAAAAAAACAGTTTTCATATACGAAATATATAATTGCAAAATTATTTCAATATTTTTTGATTTTCAAGTCAACTTTATTCATGAAAATAAAGTCAAGTAGTAAGTGAATCATTATTTATGAAATTATATATTAACATCCACATACAAAATTACCTTCTCATATTATATCTGCAAATACACTATTTTTGTGATGTTCACTTATGTGAATACATATGCTATACATTTTTGCTTATAAGTATCTGTATATTTCTTCTTGTAATGAAATATTAATAACAAGATTATTTCAATCATAGCTCTTCTTGCTTCAATAATATTACTGACTCTTTAGAATTAACTGGATCCAGATAATGGTAATTGTGTCTGAAATACATTGTGTAATCTTATTTGATAGCAGAAATGATACATGCAGCATGAATGGAATGGGCTTGCATTTCTTCAGATGCCTTGCTTTCAAACTTGGCAAAGCATTAGCAGATTTTGGAAATATTATGGATGACTATTTACACTTCTGTCTAATACAATACAAAAATCTAAGAATGCAGAATAAGGAGACATCTTGTAGGTGAAACAATGTTTTTGCATATCAAATACCAAAGTCAGAAGTTAGTTATGTTAGAAGTGTTTAGAAATTCTGGAAGTTAGAAATGTTTAAAAGTTCTAGAACTGTTTAGATGAAAAATTATCAGTTCTGTTTAGGAAGAGTTAATTTGGGTAATAAATGTAAAAAAATGTAAACAGAAATCCATTGGGCAGAAAGTGTATATAGGATCTGAATGGAAACACTTTGGCCAGAAAGTATACATAAAATGTGAGTGGAAACAATTTGGGTAGAAAGAGTATATAGAATCTGATCAGAAACACTTTGGGCAGAAGGCGTACATAGGATGTGAGCAGAAACACTTTGGGCAGAAAGCGTACATAGGATGTGGGCAGAAACACTTTGGGCAGAAGGCGTACATAGGGTGTGAGCAGAAACACTTTGGGCAGAACGAGTACATAGGATGTGGGCAGAACGAGTACATAGGATGTGGGCAGAAGGCGTACATAGGATGTGGGCAGAAGGCGTACATAGGATGTGGGCAGAAGGCGTACATAGGATGTGGGCAGAAGGCGTACATAGGATGTGGGCAGAAGGCGTACACAGGATGTGGGCAGAAGGCATACATAGGATGTGGGCAGAAACACTTTGGGCAGAAGGCGTATGTAGGATGTGGGCAGAAGGTGTACATAGGGTGTGGGCAAAAACACTTTGGGCAGAAGGCGTACATAGGATGTGGGCAGAAAAACTTTGGGCAGAAGGCGTACATCAGATGTGGGCAGAAGGCGTACATAGGATGTGGGCAGAAGGCGTACATAGGATGTGGGCAGAAACACTTTGGGCAGAAGGCGTACATAGGATGTGGGCAGAAACACTTTGGGCAGAAGGCGTACATAGCATGTGGGCAGAAAAACTTTTGGCAGAAGGTGTACATAGGATGTGGGCAGAAACACTGTGGGCAGAAGGCGTACATAGGATGTGGGCAGAAAAACTTTGGGCAGAAGGCGTACATCAGATGTGGGCAGAAGGTGTACGTAGGATGTGGGCAGAAGGCGTACATAGGACGTGGGCAGAAACACTTTGGGCAGAAGGCATACATAGGATGTGGGCAGAGAAACTTTTGGCAGAAGGCGTACATAGGATGTGGGCAGAAAAACTTTCGGCAGAAGGCGTACATAGGATGTGGGCAGAAACACTTTCAGCAGAAGGCGTACATGGGATGTGGGCAGAAACACTTTCGGCAGAAGGCGTACATGGGATGTGAGCAGAAACACTTTCGGCAGAAGGCGTACATGGGATGTGAGCAGAAACACTTTCGGCAGAAGGCGTACATAGGATGTGAGCAGAAACACTTTGGGCAGAAGGCACACATGTATGTGAATAAATATGCTTTGGGCAGACAGCACACAAAGGAAAACAAAATATTTTGTTGACTTGATATCTCTTTACTCCAAACCAACATAACTTCTGGTAGCCAAAGAATGTGTTTGCTTTGTACTTTGATTAAAACTCATAAGAATGTGAGAAAAAGAGATTTGAGAATAAAAAGTGTTGTAAGCCAGAAAATTAGATTGACTTGTAAGATAATATATGAAGTAATTGGTATTGCATGTATAAACAGAGAAATTAAGAATATTAAGTACATTGGCTAAAGACATGAAAGGATCTGAATTACTACCTTTAGGTAAACATCACTAAGATAAACATGCAAGTTGGGCAAAGAAGTACAGATAACTGATTCTCAAAAGCTATTTTCAGTTATCAATTTGGAGCTAGTATTATATGCAGTAAAATTTCAGGTCCATCCATGGATGACATTAGGATTAAATCAAAGAATTCTTAGACAAGATGCCTTTTGAATGCTACAAGTCATAATCAAGAAAAATTATAAAACAAATTGTGTTGTCTTATAAAACTGCTTCTTCACATAGTCCAAATTTAAATATTGCCAAACTAGTTTTCAAATTATTAAAATGAGCACTAACATCTCCAGATAATCAACCTAACAGAAGACTTGTAGCCTATCATTAAAAAGAAAAAGTATGTGTATTAGAATGGGCAATGATATTCAAGTAAAGAAAATCTCTAGGAAGCAATCAAATCTGTTAAAAATCCCATTAAAATGGGCACAAGAGAAGAATTAATAAAATCACTATATAAAAACCTAATGAATTATACAGAATGTTCAAGTGCCTATTTAAAAATGTAAAATAATTTTTTGGTATATAAGAGGTTTTGAGAATGAAAATCATGTTTCTTTTTGCCCATATATTTTCTATTTATTTAAAAATGACATTACATAGTACTTTGAATAATAAAGAATAACCACCCCTAAATAAGTTATTTTTGTTTTTATATATATATATATATATATATATGTGTGTGTGTGTGTGTGTGTGTGTGTGTATGTATACATATTATTTTTACAGTAAGATTAACTCCATACAAGACCAGGAGGCCACTCAACGTAGCTGGTTACATTAAGGGGTAATAATAATATTTGGATAGAGAAGGGTATGTGGATGGTTTGTTAGAATGTAAGTGGTATGGTGGGTTCTAGCAGTTGAAGGTCAGACCTGGCAGAACTAAGGAATGCAAACAAAGATAAAACGAAAACAACAAATACTGTTGCTAAGGCAGTTGGTAAATTTAGTTTAGCGGCATATCAACCTCTATGGATTATTTAATGCAAAATCTAAATATTTTGTATTTTATGTCTTCAATGACATATTTTCAACACAATCTCCTGCTTTCATGGTAAATGTATGTTTTTTGATGTATCGTTAGTAGATGATAAAACGTGTTGTTGGTATTTTTCTTATAAAAATATATTTTTATACTTTGTTAGTGTTGTATTGTTTGTAATTTTGCTATCAAAATCTATTGTTTTATAATTGTTGATATTTTACAGATGCTACCATTCCATTGAGGTGGGAAGCAAAGGAAATATGATATGTTAAAATAAAATTCTCTGCATTGCAAGTTAGAATGTCTCTTTGTGGGTGAGGGAAGCAACCGGGAGGATGGAGGAGTCAGTAATGCTTGCTGTTAAACCTTGTGTCAAGTCAGCTGACTGGGGCCCATTAGTGAAATCTACACCTCCCTACTGCGTTGAGTGTCACAAGCGGGTGCTTTTAAGCAGTCAGGATGGGTACATGGTTTATGATGTTGCTCTAGCAGCAATGCCGATGATTGGCTCTGATGTTTAAATTGTATTTTATATTTTTGAGGAATTTATTTTGTGAGCCGGATGTGATGCTCACATCCCCTGTGCAGTGTGCTTTTTTTATTATTTTTTATTTTATTTTCCTAGTGTTGATATTCTGATGTGAGGTGAATCAGAAAGAGATCTACTTTAAAACAGAGTATGACATTATGATATGGATAAATATTACAATATTTTCTTATATAAGGTACTCTGTTTTAAATTTTTTTTAAGAGTTTTTTCATACACATAAAAATAATAATAAATGAAACAAATTTTATTTTTATGCGTTCAGAAAAGATAGAAATTTCTTTATGCTGGCTTTCAGAGCTAAGTGCTTTATTTAACTTTTTATTTGTTATACTGTTTTATACTTATATTTATTTATGTTATATTATATTTATATAAATATACTTTATCAAATGAAATTCAAAAAACAAGCAACAAAAGGTCAGAATTACAAATAATCTGAAAGCATTAGCTCTACACACAAGCTGGCAAAAACTAATTTCAATCTTTCCATAAGCCCCTCAAGTGGGATATATCCTATAAAATGACAAATATTCCATGATCTGATGTTTACATAGGGCATGAAACTGTCACTCACAATGCAATGTTGATTTGTATGTCTTTCCTGATTATATTTACATACATTATGCCTGATATTAACAATACTCCTATAAAAAGAGCCAATTTTAAACCTGTCCTCCTAGCACTGGCAACTATGCTCATACAAAGTCATTTAAAACACCTTTTTTCCACCCCATACTAATTCAGCAGATCACCTGAGCCTGTTTAAATGCTTACAACCATTAAATTACTACTACATCATTTGTTCACATATACTTAAGTGGACAGTAATTATTATATATATATATATATATATATATATATAATATAAATGCACATGTACTTAAGTGGACAGTAAATATATTTATTTTTTTGTTAAGCATTTCATCCCAAGCAAGGCGGGAAGCCACTAGGACACAAGGGGTTACAGAAAATTTAGATCAAGATCAGATAGGAGTGATAGAAGAAAGGATGAGGGTAGTGGATAGATCAAGGCAACTGGAGATGTCAATTGACATTACACTTGAATAGCTGGAGGTGAGAGGTGCGAGACATGAAGCTATTAGAGTAGAAGAGACGGCTACATTTAGGAGTTTTGACAGTGAAAGGGTGAGAGCGGGATGCCAGCCTTGTATAGCGCTGGAACTCATGACGTCTGGGAACCAGCGAATGCAGCTCCTCAGAGCAATTTCCATGAAAGTATTTGTAGAACAGACAGAGAGAGGCGACAACGTGTCTGTGAGAAAGTGACTGTAGATGAGACACCAGGGCAGGGCCAACTACATTGCATATCCGCCTCTGGAGCCTATCAAGAACCCCGAGGCAAACAGAAAGGGCACCAGACCATATATGGCATCAATACTCAATGCAAGTGCGAATTGTTTATTTGTAGAGGATCGACTCCGGGGAGAAAAACTTCCTGGCGCAGCTCAGGGAGCCAACTTTCCTTGCAGTGGACGAGGCAATTGATTCAATGTATTTCTTCCATCTCAGGTCAGCAGTCAACGTGAGACCGAGAAGCCGCAGAGAGTTGCTCTCGAGAAGTTGAGCGTCAGACATTCTAATGGAGGGAAGGATCTCTGTGGTGATTAATAGAGAGCAGTTTTGTCTTGGAAGCATTGAAGTTGACCAGCCAATTCATGCCCCAGTTCACAATTGATTGGAGGTCCTTTTTGAGATGCACGGCCAGGCGAGTTTTGTCAGCGAGACTAGATTTGTTTTTGAGGCAGGAATAAATTGTGGTGTCATCCGCGTAGATGCCAACTTGGGAAGTTATTGCGTCAGGAAGGTCATTTAAGTAGATAAGGAATAGAATGGGGCCTAGGATGGAGCCTTGAGGAACACCTGCATTCGTGGGATAGGAACTGGAGGAGAATCCATTGAGAACGACCTTCAATTTACAGTTTGACAGGAATGATTGTCTTAGATTATATAACCCTGGAGCTTGCGAAGAAGGCCGGCATGCCAAACCCTATCAAATGCTTTGGAGATGTCTAGTGCCACGGCTCGGGCTTCCCCGTTATTTTGAAGAGCTCGGTAGACTGTTTCAGTGATGGCCTTAAGCACATTGGCTGTAGATCGGGCAAAGCGGAAACCATATTGCTTGTCTGAGAACAGATTATAGGATGTGAGGTGGTTAACCACCCCGGTATTGATTAGGGCTTCGAAGACTTTGCCGAAGAGGGGAAGGAGACTGATAGGACGGGTCAGAGGGGTCGCCGGAGTTCTTGAAGACAGTCAGGAAAACAAGATTCCTTGAGGCAGTAGTTGTATAGTTTAGAAAGGGCGGGCGCCAGTTCAGGCACGCATTTCTTCAAGACAATGGCTGGTATCCCGTCTCCACCACTAGCCTTGTTGGGGTCTAAATTGGAGATAACTGCCAGTACCAAAGATGGGGTTATGTTTAATCCACTCAACCCACACCGGAAGAGTCGAGCGTCGAGTTGAATGAAAATTTCCGAGCAAAGCATTCAGCCTTGTTGGTAGAGGAGGTCAGGACTTTGAACTGGTTGAATAAAGGAGGTATAGAGGGTTTGCAATTGTTCAATATGCTCTTGCAGAGACGCCAATAATCTTTGGAGCCAAATTTGCGAGATGCAATACGTTCCTTCATCCGAGCCACAAATAGTGACTTAGCATCATTGAGGACACGCTTACATTCGTTACGGGCAGAGGTAAAGAGATGTCTATTTCAGTCAGACATGTCGCTACGGAATAGGTCGGCCCTGTCGGCTGGGGCTTTAGAATACGCCGACTGCACCTCTGTAGAGGGGCAAGACCCCCCCCCAATGAGGCGTCCTGGGTATGACGTTAAATTGCATCCAACAGCAAGGCCTCTGATCTGGAGGTTTTGAGGAGCGTGGAGCCAACTCTTAATTGCTGGTGTTCCCAGGTCCACCTTGACCCGGGGTGGTAGCACCTGTTAGGGTCCCAGCTATGGGTAAATAGTGAACTGCTAGTTTTCCAGGTTTTGCTCACGTCCTGGGTATGACGGTAAACTACATCCGCATCCTGGGTATGGCGATAAACTGCATCCAACAGCAAGGTCTCAGATAATGTTTTCAGAAAAATAATGTTGCCTGCTGTAAGTTTTTGAAACAATAATGTTGCCAGCTATACATTTTTTATTCCATACGAAATAGGCATTTAAAATTCAGATAAACTGGATTTGGCATTAAATAACCCACAGTGGTTGATATGCCATAAAACCCAAACAAACAAACAAACGGAATAGGTGGAAGAAGTGGTTCCTATGGGCGATGGCAGCTGAGCAAGCAGCCGAGAACCAGGGTGATGAGCGCGACTTGACCCTATATTTCCTTGATGGGATGAAAATGTTGATTCCAGCTTTAACCCAGGAAGAGACTTCAGAAGCACATTCTTGGACGGGGAGCTTAAAGACTCCATCCCAGGGGACATCTCGGAGGAAATCACGGAACGTGTCCCAGTCAGCTCGTTGATAGTAGAACAAAGTTCTAGTGGTAGGAGGTTCTTTATAGGGGGTAGAGTTGAAGGAGATGTTAACTGATACTACTGCATGATCAGAGTTATCAAGAGGGCAGAGTTGCGACGCACTGCAGGATTCGGGGATGGAGGTAAAGCACAGGTCAAGAAGAGAGGCTTTACCTTCCCGGTTGAAGGCAAAATGAGTGGGGAAGTTAACTATCTGTGTGAGGGAATGGGAGATTGAGAAATTGAGCATTTGAATGCCTGCATGGTCCTTAGTAGCATTCTTAAGCCACAAGGTGTGATGGGCGTTAAAGTCACCAAACACAAAAATGTGAGCAAACGGGTGGAGGGAGAGAGCCTTGTCTATGCTGTCAGAAATGCTATCGAGTATCTCACAGTCTTGAGAGGATGGAGAGTGGTAAAGGAAGAAGAGATAGCTTACCACATTGAGGAGAGAGAGTCGGAGACACATGTATGACTGGTCTGGCGATTCGAGAGAGGACTCTCTGGCCAGAGGGAGATGTTCCTTGACGTAGACACCAAGACTGTGCATGTGGGTTAGAGAGTCTTTTCTGAGGAGAGGAAGATAGCTGGGGATTGAGAGATCAGAAGAGGGGATAGATGAGACAAGGTTTGTCTCACAGAGAGCCAGTATATCCAGGCTGTTTGCAGTGAGGAAAGTTTCCAGACTGCTGAAGTTTGTCCTAATGCCCCGAATGTTGGAGAACGAAATGTTGAGGGGTTTAGGTGGTTTTTGAGAGGCTGGTTTAGGGTTAATCTTTCAGTTTTTGTAACTCATGTTGAATTTTGTTTGTAAGATGAGAAGGCCTGAAGTAAAAGAAACAGACAGTTTCGACCGTGATGCAGAGAGTTGGTAAAATCTGCATCATTATGTGGCCTCAGGGCTGCCCACCGGAGGTGACTGCAGGGACACCTTTCCATGCGCGACATGGCACTACAAACACCCCGGTATTATACAACTGTTGATCAGAGTGGCCGCTCAAGACGCTACGCAAGAGTTAGGGCTCCTAACTACCGGTCGGAAACAGCAACCAGAGAACTGTCAACCGTGTACCCTCAGAACGAAGAGGTGATGAGAAAAAATAGATAAATTTAAAAACCAATAAAAAAAAATAAAAAAATAAAAAAAAACGTAAATGAGTTTCTGCTAGAGCGAAACTATACTCACACGGGCCAGCAAGTGGTTGTCTGTTTTCTTCCTCATATATATATATATATTTTAAGACATTTTTTATGTTTATATGTTCTTTTTATAGATACAAATATTTAAGTAAATGCTCTGTTTATAATAGACAGTATTAACAACATTTACCTGCCTGAATGTCCAAGAAATTTTCATAGAAAATATGCATTTTCAGACAGGAATCGAACCTGCATCCTATAGGGAGCTGTCATATAGCTTGACGTGCTTTTAGCGATTGAGCTACAGAGGTGTGTTTCAGTTAGCAAGGTCGATTTTACTGATTTTAAACTACAATTATCCATGATTTTCTCTAATCACTAATATCTGTTTGATGCATATCCAAATGTAAACAGATATAAACATGTCTTAAAATAATTGTCAGACTTTGTCCATTATATATATATATATATATATATATATATTCACATGTACTTAAATGGACAGTAAGTGTGTGTGTATATATATATATATATAAATAAAGTGAAAGAATAAACAGAAAAGAATCAACTATTCTTAGCATTTACGTTTTTTTTTTACGAAGTGCTCAATACAACTTTTTTAAGATTGTTCGTCAGTATAAGAATATTTTTCATAACAAAACTTATAACTCCTCATAAATAACTTTTTGTAAAATATAATTCAATATCTGCTTTATTGAATCTTAACATTAGTTTTGCAACAGTATATCAGCAGTAGACATGCATAGTCTCATTTCATCTAGACTTGAAGAAATAACCCACCTATCCACACCTTCGGACCTTATTTTCTATTTTTCCATTTTAGATTTGATCTGTCTTTTGATTGGTAATCAAGACATGACCACAAATATGTTTTTTTAATTTTGATTGTTTGGTTTTCCCCAATTCTTTTTAACTCCCAAATAAGCTATAAATTTGTTTTCTGATTTGCCAAGTAAATTATTTTCATCATAAGTTATCCAACATCGCCTGACAAGAAGCAAATTTTACAGTTCCAAAACACAGAAATTTTTGTGTAGCTATGTAATATTATATATATATATATATATATATATATATATATATATATATAAAAGTGGGCATAGAAGTCAACACTTAGAGGCGATAGTCTGTTTCATGCTATGTGCAATCATTTTGGCCATGTGTGCTGTTATTTTTCTTGGCTATTTATATATATATACAGGTCAGTGGTGCATTGTGGGTAGTCTATTATGGCAGTTATATACAACGTAATATACCAAGCCACGATAAAATCACCAGATAATGAAGAAATAGTATATATAAAAAAAATAAAAATAAAAAATAGAAATAAAAATAAAAAATAAATAAATACTACGTTACTTAAAAATCGAAAAGAGAAAATATACAAGTAAAATAAATTGATCTAAACTCATCCAAGTAAATAAATAAACAAACGAACCAATCTCGATAAAGTTACCGTTAGAAAAAAAACAAATAAAGATAAATTAAAAACTGTTCCTGCCAAAATAATAGTTAGAATAAACTACAACAATCTACCCCAAAACCGAAGAAATAGCTTTAATTAAATTCTCAAACCAAAACAAAACTATTAAATAAGTGATATAAACAAATTTTTACTACGTTAATAAAAATACTGATTAAAAAAAAAATAAAAATAAATAAATAAATAAAATAAGAAACAAAAAAATAAAAAATAAAAACAAGCAATATAATTTAACCCAAATAAATAAACAAACAACTTCCGGTAAAATAACCGCCATAATAGAATACCCACAATGCACCACTGACCCGTATATATATAAATAGCCGAGAAAAATAACAGCACACGTGACCTGACGATTGCACATAGCATGAAACAGACTGTCGCCTCTAAGTGTTGACTTCTATGCCCACTTTTATATTTACACACGCTCTATCTTTGATATTGAGCACTTTATTCCATAAATATAGCACACCTTAAGACTATATTTCTTGATATATGTGTGTGTGTGTGTGTGTATAAATCCTTGAAAACTAATGTAATAACCTTTGAAAGTACTCAGAAAATTAAAAAAAGAATTTTGTCAGATTTATTGATCACATGAAACAACTAATTCATAAATTTGAAAAAATTATCTTGTGAGGGAGGGAGAGACTGAAGAGGGGAAGGGAGAGAGGAGGGAAGAGAGAGAGTGTATATTCATTTATATAGTTACATATAAATATGTCTGACAAATTAATGTATTGAAATTTTGGCAATGTTTAAACATATGTATCTGCAAAAACTGGTTTTCTCCAAAAGAATGTGTTTTCTTCTTCACATCACAATTACAGCAAATTTTATAAAAACCCAAACATAACACTGGATTTATGAATTCTTTTTTTTTTCAGAGGAATTGATGACCAAAGTATTAAACAATATTCTTGTAAATAAACAGCCTAACAAATAAATGGGGGTCTAACATTCATTTTTGTTGTTAATTCTCTATAGAAAAAATTTATAATTACAGATGCTCACAAAGTCTTTTAATGAATTTATGCAGTCAGAGCAACTGTAAGAATTAACTGGAGAATGCATAAGTGAACATCACAAAAAAAGCGTGTTTGCAGGTATATATAAGAAGGTAATTTTTTTATGTGAACATTATTACGTACTTTCATAAATAAAGATTTACTTACTACTTGACTTTATTTTTATAAATAAAGGTTTACTTACTAGTTGATTTGGGAAATCAGAAAATATTGAAATAATTTTGTAATTATATTTTGTCTACAAAAAATGTATGTTTTTTTTATTTTTTTCTTCCTGTCCATTACACCCTGAATATTAAAAGTGAATTAGGCTCATTGAATTATGAGGTTTAAAATAACAGAAAATTCTAATTCAACTGCATCATAACACGATAGACAAATTACTGTTTATTTTAAATATTTTTGCAGAGGACATAAATACTGATCGCTGAAGTTAAGCAACATCAAGCCTGGTCAGTATCTACATGGGTGACCATTTGGGAATACTAGGGGAATGCGTTTATTTCACTTGCTCACAGCTATGTGTTGATTTAAAATTTCATGTACTCTTATTCAGATATATTTATAAAATCATGAATAAGAATATTTGTTTTCATAGTTATTTCTTTATGATAGGATTCTTTTTTTTAAACATACGTGTGTTAGCATGTGCGATACCCTGTCTTCATCAGCCACCGACCAGGGGTGATATCACGGTTTCGGTGACTATGGTGGGACTGCCACCCCTGGTGCCACCAGGCAAGGTATGAAAATAAGCTAATTGATCATTCCTTTAAGTAAATTCTATCCGTAATGAAATTTTCCTGAATGTGTTTGCCGTTATTGACGCGCTCGTAAAAATCGTTATAGATGACCACGCAAATATTTCACTTGTTAGGTTATGTTAGGTTGCGATGTTACACGCATTTTATTTGCTTGTTTTGATCTCGGCCAAATCCAACTTGACGCGTGTTGAACAGTTTTTTGAATGTGATGTGAAACGTTTTTCAACCAACAGCCAGTGCTGCCTATTTTTGAAAGGAAGGAAACGAACAAATGTCCCAGAAACCCATGACACCCAATCTCAATAGGCATCACGTTACACGTCCAACCATTTTCCATACATTCGACAGACAGTGACTCGTACCAGTTTTTCTTTAGTTCGTGCACCTCCACCCTGTTCTCTTCCCAAGGGACTGTTAACTCTATTAGGAAGACAGTCTTTTTTGAGTTGGGCCACAACACTATGTTGGGACGCTTGTCTGTCTGTGTGACGTGTATTGGAAATTTTAAGGATGTCATTAGATCCACTGAAACCTTCCAATCACTGGCACCGCTCAGCAGCTTTATACTGGGGGGCTGTTTGTTTTTTCTTTGCAGGACATTCCCCTTCCTTATTTTCATCAACTTGTACATAACCAATCTAATAAATTGTATTCATGAATTTCTAGAGAAAAAGAAAGTACATAACCACAGTTTCTCATGTTTGCATTTTATTCTTTATTTCTTCATGTGCTGTGTACCTTCAGGATGTAGGTGATCATGGCTCTCCACTTCTCGCTATCCCTTGTAGCTCTCAATAAGTTTTGTGCCTCTGTCAACTCCCCCAGACAACATTCTGTCATCCACTTGCTTAAGCCTGTCAGGTATGTCATGCATTGCTTTCCCTCGTCTCTATTTCCCTCTATTCAACTTCTGAGTATCAGATTCTCCAAGCCCTCCTTTCTCATTATGTGTCCCAAAAATTTCAGCTGCCTCTTCCTGATGTTAAGTATAAGCTTCCTCCTTGTTTGCATCCTCTCCAAAACCTCATCGTTGCTCACGTGCTTGGTCCATGATAACTTTAGCATTCTTTTATAGAACCATATCTCCCTTGCCTTGAGGAGGCCATCAAAGGAGAACAGATGCCATGTTGCAGCTCAGTATTCTTTTCTTTGTTAGCAAAGAGATCCTTCTGTCTTGTAATACTCTGCCCAGCTTTTGGAATGTGTCCATGGCCATCCCAATGTCTTTGGATCTCAGCGTCACAATTACTGTCCTCCATCAAAACACTTCACAGATATTTAAACTTCTGCACCTGCTTGATTTTAGTGTCCCTCACCTGCAAATTGCATTTCGGGTTGATCCTTATACTGATGACCAAGCATTCTTTGTCTTGTAGTTTATGCTTAGTCCTTTCATCTAGCTCTCCTTCACTACCTTCTGTAGGAGGTTTTGTAATTTATTTTCTGTGTCTGCTATCAGTACTCTATTATCTGCATATCTTATTAAAATTCTAAAAATAGTTTTTAAAACAATAAAATTGAGAGAGTATACAATCATTGCAGTGTCAAAAGAAAAAAAAACATCCTTTTCTTACACGGTTTTTTTTTGTGGGTGCAAATGTCAAAATTTGCTTAAATTTTACATAAGATTTTTAAAATTTAATCTTCAGAAACATGAAATATTCAAGTTTCACAAAACAGATCTAATGTAAAAATAGAACAAAAAGTTTCCATGCCAAACAATAGCGGACGAAATCATAAAAGTCTTCTCAGAAATTAGTGAAGACATAACAGCCAAAGTAATCATAATAATAGCCAATTACAATAAGACATGTCAAAAACAGAATTCACAATATTATATGACCAGCTCTATTGTTAATAAGAAAGATTGAAGTACATATTATTATACCACAAGGCATGAGCAAAGGAAATGTTTCTGATGTAATGGTTAATGGCATTGAAAATGGAATTGGCGAAGGGGGTTCAAATTTCAACCAGAACAAATATTAATATTAAAACTAATAAAATAGGAAATGATCTTTATCACCACAACATCTAATGTAGCAACATTTGAAAGTACTCAGGAAAAAAAATTTGTCAGATCACTGATAACATGAAACAACTAATTAGGAATAAAGGGAAAGAGAGATGGGGCAGGAGAGAGGAGAGAGGGTAGGAGAGAGGAGAGAGGGTAGGAGAGAGGAGAGAGGGTAGGAGAGAGGAGATGGGGTAGGAGAGAGTGAGGGAGGAGGCAAGGGATGAGAGAGAGGAGGCAAGGGATGAGAGAGAGGAGGCAAGGGATGAGAGAGAGGAGGCAAGGGATGAGAGAGAGGGGAAGAGAGAAGGGATGAGAGAGAGGGGAAGAGAGAAGGGATGAGAGAGAGGGGAAGAGAGAAGGGATGAGAGAGACGTAGAGGAGAGAGTGGGCTTTTAACTTTATTCTTCTAAAGGATTTTAGGTCCCTTGCCAACATGTCTTTATCAAAGCTTGAGGAACTATAGTAAAAGCTTAGTTCTTTATTTACTATTAGGTTGGTGCAAAAATAATGACGTAATAACATCAAAAAACGACATTATCACGTCATTATTTTTGCACCAACCTAATAAATTCAAT